>JALPQI010031398.1:0-75006 GCA_025490895.1 Thaumatotibia leucotreta
TATCCTTACCAAATTTCGTTACTATAGCATTGATAGGTTTTATGTGGAAACTAGCTGGATTAACTACAGTAATAATTAGTAAAATACCATATTTGTCTTAGACAATCAAAGGACACATGTATTCATTTGTTCAAGTAAATAGACAAAATAGAAAAGCATAGACAATATAAACATACGCAGAATAAGAGAATGGCCAGTAAGTGGCGCTCAGGTTATATTATTAAAACCTGTTTAGTTTATGTTCCAACACCTGCCCTTGAACTAAACAGTTTTTAAACCAAGATTAGAAACACAATTTAAATGTTTATCTTTACACAAAGGCTTAGTTAAAACATCCGCAGGCATTTGATCCGTAGACAAGTATTCTAAGTTAATAATTTTATCACTCACAACTTGCCGCACATAATGATGTCGAATGTCTATATGTTTGCTTCTGCTATGATTGATTTGACTATTGCAAATCTTCTGCGCTGACTGACTATCGTTATACAAAGTAATAGGTAAGCATTTACCTAGGCATTCATGTAAGAAAGTCCTGATGAATGCAGCTTCTTTAGCTCCCTCGCATAGTCCCATGTACTCCGATTCTGTCGAAGATAAAGCTATGGTTCTTTGCTTACGACTCTCCCATGACACAGCCGAATTGCTTATCTTGAACACGTAACCTGTATACGAGCGTCGGTCCAGCGGATTAGACGCCCAATCTGCATCTACATATCCTGTAACAGATAAGGTTGATTTCTCATATTGTAAGGAATAGTCTATAGTTCCTTTCAAATATCGAAGAACACGCTTCGCTGCTTTCCAATGCATCTCAGAATAACAGTTGTTGAACTGGCTCAATAGGCTTGCTGCATGTGCAATGTCGGGTCTTGTGCACACCGCTAAATACATGATACATCCAATCATACTTCTGTACTTGGACTCTGGATCACAGTGTTTTCCTTTTTCAAATTTCAAACCAGTCTCCAAAGGTGTACTCACAGGCTTGCAGTCTGTCATATTGAATTGTTCCAATACCTTTTGTATATAATTTTTCTGATCAAGAGTAATTTTGTTTTTATCTTGAGTCAATCTCATGCCCAATATATGCGTAGCACGACCAAGGTCCTTCATCTCAAATATTCTCATCAATTCTGTCTTCAGCTTTCTCTTTTCCTCTGTATCTTTGCTAAAAATCAAAATGTCATCCACATATAATGCTAGTATAATGAGATTACCAGTAGAATCCGATTTAATGTAAACACAGGGTTCGCTGAGTGATTTTCTGAACTTGAGAACCTTCAGGGCATTATCAATTTTGTCATACCAGGCCTTCGATGCCTGTTTCAGTCCATAGACTGCTTTGTTAAGTCTAAACACGTAGTTTTCTTTACCTTTTACTTTATACCCATCTGGCTGTTCCATATAGACAGTCTCCTTTAAGTCACCATTGAGAAACGCTGTCTTAACATCCATGTGGTCAACATTCATGTCTAAGTTGACTGCCAGGGCAAGTAAAGTCCGTATTGTCGAGTATCTTACCACAGGCGAATAGGTCTCATTGTAGTCTATGCCATATTCCTGGGTAAAACCCTTAGCTACGAGTCTAGCTTTATAACGAAGTAACTGACCTTCTAATCCAAGTTTCTTCTTGAAAATCCACTTACATTTTACAGCTTTCTTTCCAGCAGGTAATGATGTCAATGTCCAGGCTTTGTTCTTTTCAAATGACTTGTACTCATCTACTATAGCTTCCCACCAGTATTCTTTTTCTGGTCCTGACAGCGCTTCACGAATAGTCTTTGGTTCAGCACCTTGACTTGCAGCTGTCATAGCAATAACACTATTAGCGGAGTCATATTCACTAGAACCTCGATCCGTAGTCATATTAGGATCCCATGTAACATCATTTGGGTCATCTTGATAACTGATACCAGATGTGCTCAGCTCATTTTCGGATATTTCAAGTACTTCGGAAACATTATGTACTTCTGGTATTTTGGTTACATCAGGTACTTTAGGTACATCAGGTACTTCAGGTACATCAGGTACTTCATGTTCTTCAGGTACTTCGAGTACATCAGGTACTCCGAGTGCATCAGGTATATCAAATACATCAGGTACTTCTGGCACTTCAAGCACATGAGGTACTTCGGGTACTTCAGGCAACTCCATAACAGGATCAGCTGGCAAAGAATCACATTTTAAAGGAGTTTCATCCATGCCATCGCTAGTTAAATGTAACTGACAATCAGTAATAGGGGTTTGCTGACTCAGTTTTATATCTTTATACATTTTATCTTCTAAAAAGTGTACATCTCGAGACTTGATACATTTAGACGGGTTTTCAGGATCAATCAGTCTATAACCTTTTGATGCTTCGCAATATCCCACAAATACATACATTTTGCTCTTTGCATCCAATTTCTTACGTTTTTCTTTGGGAATCATTGCATAGGCAACACAGCCAAATACTTTCAAATTAGATAGGTTGACTTTATTACCTGACCATAGTTCTTCAGGTGTGGTGCCTCTTACCGCCTTACTTGGTGACTTATTCTTGATATGTATTGCTGTATTCAACGCCTCGGCCCAAAACCTCTTGTCCATTCCAGCATCCTGCAGCATGCAGCGTGCAGCCTGCATCGTCGTGCGGTTGCATCTCTCCGCGACCCCGTTCTGAGCTGATGAATAAGGCACGGTTGTCTGGTGCTGGATGCCATGCTCTTTCAGAAACATCTGGAACTGTTTATTCACATATTCAAGGCCGTTATCAGAACGTAATGCTTTTATCTTTAAATCAGTTTGATTTTCCACAAAGCTCTTAAAAGTTTTAAATACAGACAATACTTCAGCTTTGCTTTTAATGAAATAGCCAAAAGTCATTCTAGAATAGTCATCAATAAATGTCAAGAGATATCTACAACCACTGAATGAGGAAACTGGCATCGGTCCCATTAAATCACTATGGATTAGACCTAGTTTCTCAGTAGCTCTTGTATAAGATCTTTTTGGGAAAGGTAATCTACTTTGTTTCCCTTCAAGACATGCTACGCAGGGAGTATGCTTATCATCAGTGTAATCTATTCCACTAGCCATACCTCGTTTTAGCAAATCCATACTCCGTCTATTCAGGTGCGCCAGTCTCCGGTGCCATAAGTCCTGGGATGGCTTCATTCCACACAGGGTAGCAGCAGCATCATCACCACTTGACAAGATTTCAGGTATAGGCTCACCCAAATCCAAAGAGTGACAGGCCGCAGCTTGTTCGTTTCCATGTGACACTGTTGACACTTGACGCTCCATATCCAGTTCATAGACGCCGTTCACCTTCGTAGCACTGGCAATTACTTCTTTGCCACAGTAAATTATGCACTTTTGCTTCTTAAAATGCACTTCCAGTCCTTTATCTACCATCTTGCCAACGGAAATAAGATTGGTTGACAATCCGGGCACGTATATAACGTCACTCAATTTCGTAGTTTCATTGTGCCCTTTTAACAACAATTCCACCGTTCCATATCCTTCACTATGCAACTTTTCCTTATTAGCAACGGTAACTGAACGCGGCGAGTCCTTCAACATAATCTTTAATTAGTGTTTTGGAATTTGTCATATGTGACGTTGACCCACTGTCAATGTAAAAAGAGTTTGACTTTATGTCAACAGCCAAAGCGGTTATTAAAGATCCATTCCACGCTTTATCAGTCTTCTCACTCTTATTAGCTTTATTCGGACAGTTCTTTGCATAATGATTCGGTTTCTTGCATATGAAACATTTAACTTTTGTAGAATGTTTATTGACACTTTTCGAACTTGTACCCCGGTTCGTAAACATAGAACTTTCTTCAGATTTATCGTCCCTTCGTAAATTTTCTTGAAGTAATTTACTTTTTACTGTTTCACTAGACAATTTAATGTTTGAGTTTTCCAACGCCATTATAAGTGGATCATAGTCTGGTGGTAGCCCACTCAACATAATAACTGACAGGAAATCATCATCTAATGGAGCATTTATGTCTCGTAGTTGTTGATCTACATCGGTGATCTTCAAGAGATACGCCTCCATATCTTTAAATTGGTCTAGTTTTAATCCAAATAACGTACGTAGCAGTCCTAGCCTTCTGCATAAGCCTTTATCTTCATAGGCCTTTTTGAGGTTGTTCCAAGCTTCGTAACCAGTCTTTGCGTTACGTACATGCGAAAAAGATGATGGGAGCACCATTAGGCATATTTTTGCAAGCGTTTTCTGTTGTTTACGATTGTCACTGACCTTGGGAACGCCGGTTGACGATTCCTCTATGCAATCCCATAAATCTTCGTGTATCAAGTACATACGCATCAAAAACTTCCAGTTTCCGTAGTGTGATATTCCACCGAGCTTTTGAAAATTGACCGCGATCCCGGAACTAGTCGCTGAAGACTTCGCTGCCGGCAATTCATCATCCGACATTTCGAATAAATTTTACACTTTTGCCGAAAAATTTTTACGTACTTATTATTTTCGTAATCTGGGCCCTAACCTGATAGGTTTTATGTGGAAACTAGCTGGATTAACTACAGTAATAATTAGTAAAATACCATATTTGTCTTAGACAATCAAAGGACACATGTATTCATTTGTTCAAGTAAATAGACAAAATAGAAAAGCATAGACAATATAAACATACGCAGAATAAGAGAATGGCCAGTAAGTGGCGCTCAGGTTATATTATTAAAACCTGTTTAGTTTATGTTCCAACAAGCATTTATAGTTTTCGAGTAAATCGGCTGTGACAGACGGACAGACGGACAGACGGACATGACGAATCTATAAGGGTTCCGTTTTTGCCATTTTGGCTACGGCCCTAAAAACGGTCACCCTAGGGCTGAAAAATCAATTTTCCATCATTGAACTTTCCGCAGGATAATGCAGATGAAACTGGTACGTCCAACGTTGTTTCACCGATAACCTATTCAGTGACCATTTTGAATAGTTAGTACGAACTGAATAGCTAACAATAATTAGTGTCCCGATTATGGCCAATTTTGAGAATATTTACGTTTAATTTTAGCAATTTCAATGCAATACGAACTAGTATCATTTATTAGACCGGTAATTTCTATTGAAATCAAACAGTTTACAGGAGAGATAATCATGTACAACTAGTGTGTAAACACTTTATAATTATTTGTTTCCTAGATTTGTATTCATTGTCTTAATATGAAATGAAATGAAATATTATTTATTCAGGACACTAAACTAGAACAGGTATCATTAATAAAACAAACAAACAAAGAAAGATATATATAATAATTGTTAGAGTCGTGATTAAATTAATGGCGGCTATTCGAATAAAACGTCAACACGAATGTTGATTTTAAATCACAGAGAAAGTAATAAAAACCTTATATTCATGTTAATTGAGATTGAATATCGTGGGGTTTATATTAAGAAGACGTAATGATTTGACATATCATATCGATTACGTACTATTCGTAATTTCGCACATCTCCGCTCCTCTCCGCCTCAGTGGAGCCGCACCCTTAGAATTACTTTACGTTACGATACTACTAGCATTGTGACCCACCTGAGTTTTGACAGCTGTTTCAAATTAAAATTATTTTTTTTACAAAAATCGGTACTTGTTAACTTTTCTTTACAAATGTCTACCGCAGATAACAAAGTTCCCATAGTTAAACTGGTTGTAATAATGTTGGTCATTTCCTTCCGTTTTTGAACGCATTTTATAATGCTAATGATTAATGATATGACTGTGCGTAGATAAAGCATTTTCCAAATAATAAGCCTTAATAAGTTTGTAAAGTACACAAAATAAAAATAACAAATGAGAGGTTACAGGACGTAACTTGACTGCTAATATTGAGAATTTTTTTCAACACATTTCTCAAATTGTGGAAAACCCTGTACACTATACAGGGTGTTTCCGTGGTCGTCATCCCAACTGTGAAAGACGGGTTAAGATGGTCTTTCTGAACAATTTTTCCCATGGGACCTATATCAACAGACGTACTTTTTTTACGGACTAGTAAAATTCCACTTCATCAATATGTATACATTTATCCATACATTTTTTTTCTTTATGTGTTTACATAATTATGAAACGAGGCTGGAAATTATGAACACTTCCGCATTGGTCGGTATGAAATCAGTTCATTTTTTTGCGCGATATTCATATTTGTTCCATGGGAAATCTTGTTCAGAAAGACCATCTTAACGCATATTTCACAGTTGGGATGACGACCACGGAAACAGCCTGTATTAAAGTATCTTTGAAGCTTTTATTTAAAAAATAAGCTTCTACACTCAATAAAGAGTAAACTGAGGGCACTATCAAATACCGAGCATCATGGAAACATCTAAAAATCTATCCTTCGGGAGTTACTTTGTCAGGAATATTTTCCTTTGGAAGCACTAAGAAATGTAGGACACGAACGCGTAAAAAGGTGACGGAAACATATCGATTTCATTCCCTTGTGTAGTCTCGATTCTAAAATATTACTAGTCAATGTCGATTAATAACAATATTTTAAAATAGAAAATATTGTTTACTCTTTATCTTTTAAGAAACGATATATACCTACGTAAGTACAATGAAATATTGACATACCTAAATATTGATATCGTTTTTAGGATTCCGTTGACAAAAATGAAATCACATGCACTAAAGCGTATATGTGCGGGTGTTGTTAAGGCTAGGCCTTAGCATTTACCTATTCAAAGTTCAGTTTTTTCATTAGCAGCTCAGATCACCCCTTGGCTTCCCATGAAAACGTGCCTCTGTGACACTAAATTTTCGCTGATTTAGGAATTGATAGCTTGGCTATTTGGCTTACATTTTAACGCCCATTTCACTCCAAAAATATTCTTGAAATTATTTTTTTTTACGTTTGACTAAACACCTTTTAATTTTACGCACAGTAAAGGTATACCTAGTAACCTGAACCAACTACTATTTTTGTAACTGTACCTATTTGAAATACTCGTACAATACTATATTTACATTCATTATTTTCAATTCACATAGCTTTCCAATGCGACCATGACTGAGATATCCCCAGAGAGTTAACCGAATTACGTATTTTCGTTATATATACAAAAAAAACAGGGAAAAGCCGTAGTAAACTCAATATCCTATACAGTGTGTGGCCTACAACCGGGGCGAAAATTTAAACGGTGCATTAATAAGCTGATCAAAAATCATTTCCATATATTGTTATTTAAAAAAAAACTTTTTTTTGTAATATTTTGTTCATGTATTTTTCATTATTATGGGTTCATTTGCTTGAATTAAAAGTTATCAATAACTTATCATTTTTGAATAATTGAAAAATGTACAATTTTTTTTTAAAACCGTAACAAATTAGTGTAAAAATAAAAACAAAATTATTGTTATGACTTCGTACCTGGTATCAAGATGCCTTGCGACTGACAAGCTACGACATCGTGATTCGACATTCATTTTTCTCCCGTGTTAAAGGCCTCACACTGTATAGTTATAATGCAGTACAACAAAGCACACTCGCCGGTAAATGATACGGCATGGATGTCATGTTTTACAAAAGATACTGCAAATGCAACGATAATGATGATTTCAAATGAAATTGATTTTAATAAAACATAGCGAAATGAGCTTCGAAAATTTTATGCTTTTATTAAAAAGCTTATGCATTCTGATTACTTCATTGCACTAGTGGTTCCAAAAAAAATTTTTTTTGAGTAGACAACCATATATATCTTCTTGCTGCTCAAATTGTCAGATTTTAACCGCATTTAGTCGCGTGGTAGCAGTAATAATACATATGTCACCACCGCAACTCTTCCCAAGGGTGTCGTAAGAGTCTAAAGGATCGAAGCGCCACTCGATCATTGATTGAAGATCACACATCGATTCATTGATTGAAGATTGATGATGGGCAGCAGCATCATCATAGTCACATCACATACATCACACTACTGCTTGTCAATCCGCTTGTCCAACATAGCGATTGTGAGTATACGTACCTCCTAACGCGTCCATAGGTAATCGGAGAGGCCCATGTTCAGCAGACTACCTGAGATAGGCTGATGATTTAGTTACTCGCACTTGGTCTTAACTGTGATTCCCAGTACCTTACATGTAAATTTGTTTTTTTTTTTGTTACAGAGGAACAAGCGGGATAGATATAGATCTACGGCGGGTGGACATTGACCAGTGCCCTTTGAAACCCGGCTCCGTGCAGTTGAACATTTTTGCTGGCACGGACAAGTGTAAGAAGAAGACTACCGAGGTTCGTTATTTCATAAAACTCTCTTGAAATTTAGAATACACCTTCACAATTCACTTCATAATCTTCATCTGTCAGTCATTAC
The DNA here is from genome assembly GCA_025490895.1 of Thaumatotibia leucotreta. Classification (NCBI taxonomy): domain Eukaryota; kingdom Metazoa; phylum Arthropoda; class Insecta; order Lepidoptera; family Tortricidae; genus Thaumatotibia; species Thaumatotibia leucotreta. The sequence goes on from JALPQI010031398.1 coordinate 8,336, forward strand.
ACTATCAAAATGTATAATTTCGCATTTTACTGGAAACAGGTATTATGTCGAGTGGTTTTAAAGGACGCTGTGAGAACGTCACTGCTTCGCATTAGTGAAAGAAAAGTTCATGCTACAAGCATAGGCCCAACCAAACATACGCATAGTTAAGTTAATGGGAGAGGCCTTCGTCCAGTTGTGGACTGAGATACACTGATGGAGAGGAGGTCTTAATGCATTTTACTAGCCAGTATTTCGTATTAGTTCACTTAGCTTGTGTCTATTCAAAACACGTTTTTGTCATGTTAAGCCTTATTAACTATTTATTTACTAATACTTATTAACTATTATTTAAGTGTGACTTTTTAGTAAAACGCCTCACGTTGTTGCTAACCATAAGAACAGAATTAGCTTGTATCCTTACATGAATTATCTATCCAAGCGTCCTTATTTTAAGCAACAATGCTTTACTAAAAAGGTTCACATAGTTACATTTTGAGATATTACTTACTTCTGTTACAACTTTTACTTGTCTAATCTACGTATGAATTTTCAAAGTACATTAGTTACGGCAGATGTTTGACTGCTAAAACTGGTCTACGTCAATTGGCACTTAGATATCGCTAAATATTAATTCAACGACATCAAAATTCTAGTTCACATCAAATCTTGCCATCGATCCAAAGAAGGAAGCACAGTCACGAAGGGAAACTTTTAGCATATTTTCTCGTTATTGTTTGCTTACGCCCTGAGCACGGACAAATAACTCAAATCCCTGCGGAAAGTCACTCAGAGCCCATTCTGTCTGTTGTGTTACGCTCCGGGGTAAATCAGAGGGAATGTCTTACTTATTTTACTGAGACTTTCTTAGAGTTTCTTAAGAGGCCTTATTATTCTTCTTATTTAAAGACTCTCTAAGGCTCCAGGCTTACTATATTACTGCGACCATTACTGATCTTTTGTTATTGCTTTAATTATAACAGGAATAGATTTTTTAATTCAGGTCATTAAAATGCTAAATCTCTCAATTTTATGAAAGTGGCTACTTTGAGGTTGTAGCAAAACTTGGTTATTATTTAGTGCAATAGTTTTTATAACTAATCATGATGAAAACTCAATTATTATTAAAGCCAACCCATCGAACAGGATCTTGAATAATCCCAAAGAAGATAGATGTCAAAAAATAATAATAATCAAGTAAAATTTTGTACACCAATGATTTTAAGGAGTAACTCATAAAAAGCGAATATAAGAAAAAAACGGTCTCCTGGTAAATTTATGTGGCTGTGAAGTGCAAAGCTCCATTTAGACAACTGGTATGAGACATTCGTTACATTACAATCTTAGATTTTATTGAAGATTGCTTTCGTTGCATGCTGCATGCATACGATTCTCAAAACGTCCAAATTATGACATGCAACGAAAGCAATCTTCAACACCTTCTGAGAGTTGACAAACAAAGTGGGGTATGTAGATTGAACCTGTGCCGTCATACAAAATACTCCGTTGCACTGCACGGTACAAATTTTACATAAGTTCCCTTAATGTCGTCGAGTCATATCATTAGAACACAAAACCATATTTGGAGCTGTCGAAGGGGTCCAATCGCTGTTTCTTGCTATAATTGTGTTTTACAATAACTATTGCTGTTGTATAGTGTTGTTGATACTTGTGTATTATTCCTTAGTAGATTAACAACTTTTATTTATTAGATTTTTACCAGAATAAAGGGCATGCAATTGAAATAACTAGTAGTGGGAAACAACATTTTGTTGGTGGTAGGACCTTGTGCAGGGTAAATAGTTAGTGTTACTATGTTCCGGTTTGGGGGTAAGATAGCCGGTGTAATTACTGGCATAGAGGCAATCCATCTAAGTCCTCAGGGTAGGCAGCGCATAAGCGATTTTTTGGTCACTACCTATGTCCATGAGCCTCAGTTCCCGCTTTCAATCTGCTGGGCTGAGAGCTCAGTTGTCTACGTTCGTCACATAAAAAAAGAAATAAATACCGAGTTTTATTACAGAAGCAAGAATTAATGTCACAAAGATTTACCCCCTTATTCATAAGCGTCTCCTAATTTAGCAAGCCGATAAGTATTGTTTGTCCCTTTTGGTTTTGTAGATATACTGATAAGACAGAAAGGGACAAACAATACTTATAATAATATATAGATAGGCTTCCTAAGATAGGAGACGTTTATGTTTAAGGGTCATAAGGGGTAATAATTTCAAACTTACACACAATTCTTCCTCTGGTACATAATTCTGTTGTTCCATGCACCTCCGCGTGTATTACAGATGGCTTTAATATTTCAGCCCCCGAATTACAAATCAGGATGAAACTGCCTGTATTTACATTTATGTTTCTCTTGTGGTGATTTGGTAGGTCACTGTGCCTACGCTTTTGAATCCCGATTTAATTTAAATCAAGTGCAAATCGTGAAAGTTTCAACAGACTTCCCTTACCCTATTCAAATTGTTCTACCTGTACATTTTGGCTTTGGGCCTGTACCTACCTAATTTACTCAGCCTCTACAGATTACGTGCCAAACACTGGGTTGGATTTGCAAGGTTAATCAAATACACGTGCTTGCGATTTGCGTTATAATGGCAAGACGTTTATGATACACCTTGCCCATTAGATGAAGCATACGACATTTGTGGTTTAATGACGACAGCGCCATCTACCATTGTTTACCTGTAGTTCATTACGTGAAACTTTTATCACGTTTGCACCAAAATGTTTAATCGAGCGCGACACCCTACATAAATGTCTTCTTCTTCTTAAACTTAAGAGCAGGGCTCTTGTCGGTGGGGAAACTTCGATATGGTTCTTTCTAAGGCCTTTTTTTAATTGCCTTATACTACAGGACGTCTACCTACTTTCTCTTTTACTTGGTCCGTGTATATTCTTCTCGACATCGTCTCTTCCTTTTTTCTTCAACTTTCCCTTATATGAAGGTTTTTACGTAGATGTAGAGTAGTAGTTCAACTAAATTGTCATACCATTCTTGATCGCGCTTAAGCTTGATATCCTATAGATGTCTATTGATGAAAAAAAAGTAAAAAAAAATTGTGGAGTTTATTTTCTAAATTAATATTCCAGTATAGCCAGTCCACTACAATACAATATTATTTTTTTGCAAAGTGGGAAGTTCAGTTCAGTTGGTGATTTTCATTTACTTTTAAGAAGCGGAATCTGAAAGGAGGTAGTCTATGAATAGTTAGGCACTTGACATTTAATATTGAATCAGGTGGTGTAAGATTACCAATTGGAATTTATATTTCGAAGAAACCCTTCATAATCAGATTAAACTGGGTTTTCGTTAGACGAGCGAGTACCGGTAGCCGAGTAGTAAAAAGCACCTCATTGAGCCGGAGCTTAAATTTCAAATCAAGGAAGATTTTTAATGTTTATTTTTTACTTAATTAGTTAATTGACTGTCATTAATGAATCCTTATAGTAGGCAAAATATTAGAAAAGACTAGGATTAGGAAGACCTAAATACTACACTAAGCAAAGATGAAAGTAACAACTTAGATAGAATTAAAGGACAAAACAGAATGTATAGAACTAAATTGGAAACTACTCCATCGATAAGATCAAAGCTCTTTTATATTAAAGTGCTTCTGATATTCTGGAATAATATTCATGTAATAGTAAACTCTAGTATAAAACTCGATAAACTCTTCTCTTTGAATCTTCAATATACAAGCAAAAATAAATCTAAAAGTGCTTTTGTTTATTCCTGAATCGCCTTTTATTAAGTGGACGCAACAAAATCACTAAGCTTTTATTCGTATTACTTTGAGAGTGATGGATTATTCGACTTTCACAAATGGACGGTTTGTGTCGGCCATTTATTTATTGTAACATTCGGAAAGTTGTTTTCCTTGACTTGCGGCTTTGCCTACATTGATCTGACGCCAGGCGGATAATGTGGAAAAATCTGGAGAGAAATGGAAATGTGCTCCATATTTGTAGCATTGTGTGGTAAAAGTTACCAAATTTTCCTGTAATAGTGCCACATTTTCCATGGTAAAATTCAATTTTAAAATGTCGCAAGCCCATTCTTTAGCCACTGATTAAAAAAGTGATGAAAAACAGTCTGAACTTCGACATAAACTTCGTATCAATAAATGTATGCGATCAGTTTTTTCATTTTTGTTATTTAAATACCACATACAATAATTATTTTCTTTACAAGAAGGACGCAATATCGATGTTTTTTTCTAGTCATACAGGGTGTTTGTTATGTCGTTAGCCAAATTTGGATATGTCATTCGCGATCACCAGTACACAACATTTTTGAAAAAAAAAGTGACACTTTTTTTTAGTTTTTTTTCCCGTTTTTTATCTGGCAAAAACATAATTTGTGGTCACTAGGCAAGTTTGTTTCAATCCGTGCGATTCGATGGCAGACAAAAGGGTAGCCGGTTTGAGTAGTCAGTCAGTCTTAGCCAATCAGGAGTTCATCACAAGCACCGATCAGCCGACGTCACTCACCCCACCATCGGCACTAAACAATGAATAAAATGTCCTAACTACATGCACACACGATTGTTATTTGATTAAAACTGCCCAAGCGCATACCTACCTGTACCTGCTCGTTGTCATCAACAATTCAATTTGCTTAGAGAGTGCATTAGAATCGATATCTGAGGTAAACCAGTACGCGTTTGTATGACGGAACATTTAAGTTACTCCGTTCTTGAGGTCAAATTATGCTGGCTCGGCTGATCGCAAGATGCCATGTGCCATTTGTACAGCACTCTGTAAACAAAGTAGGAGTGCGCTTGCGTGAACACGCTCGAGTCAAACTACCCTCAGATCGGCGCGCAACTCAAAATACCCTCATTATTAGTACTGTATGCGATAGACTGATAATGCTGTCTCGTGGGTTTTACCTGCAAGTTAAGCTCCACCTCCATTCCCCACCACGCGTAGGAAACTTGTTACGTACGTTATAACGCATTGAATTAGTTACCTTATGCGGGTTAATTAAAGTTGCAAACTCAAACACCCTTTCCAATCTGATTTGGCAGTTATGAGCGCATACTAGGTGGGGCAGTACGCAAAGTAAGCAAGTGATCATAGTGACCAAACATTCGTTAGATAATGGGATTTTATAAAAAATCTGTAACAAAAAGGATAATGAAAAATGGATTATTTTTGTTTTACCAAATATTTTTTTACGCCTTTACCCAACACATATTGTAATATGGCTAATGATATAAAAAACACCCTGTATATAAAAAATCCAAAAATGTATGTATTTTTCGATTTATTTAAGCACCGGTCGCTTATATCGCCACGGCACCATCAACGACATAGTCCGTCGCTCGCTTGCCACCGTCTCTGTGCCTGCAATCCTTGAACCCGCAGGCATGGCGAGGGACGATGACAAGCGCCCCGATGGAGCAACATTGGTGCCGTGGAGATTGGGAAGGGCCTTGGTGTGGGACGTTACGTGCGCAGATACCTTCGCCCAGTCCCACATCCAGGCCACCCGTCTACAGTCTGGTGCTGCAGCTGACCAGGCCCAGGTTCTTAAGCGCCGCAAATACTCGTCCCTTCTCAAGGACTATGAGTTTGCGGCGCTCGCAATAGACACCCTGGAACCCTGGTCACCTGACATCAAGACTTTCATAAGGGCCATGTCGGCACGGCTGGTCAACACAACTGGGGACCAAAGAGCTGGCGCATACCTCTCTCAACGCATCGCTCTTGCAGTGCAGAGAGGTAACGCCGCCAGCATTATGGGCTCCATGCCGCAAGCGGACCTGCTGGAGGGTGTGTTCTTTTTATAATAGGATTTTATCTTTGTAGGTAAGTTTAGTTTTAATATTATATTTTTAGTTTCAATTTGTTCTTTTCTTTTGTAATTCTTTGTTTATTTTTATGGAATAATGTATTTTTCTACTCATTTATTCGTCGATAAAGTGTACTTATCTTTATTTTTTCGTTGTGCGTATTAAAGATTCACACTATATAATTTTAGTACGAATGAGTCTAACTAGAGTTTTTTGCATCGACAGAAATATAAAGTAGTGCCCCGTTTACGGTTTTCAGTTGCTATTGATATTTTATTATTCAGAATATTGATGTCATCATAGACTATCTCCTGATGTCTTCAACGATTCCCTAAGGCCCTTCAACATGAAAGGTAACAAGCCAGAAATAGACATTGACGATGGATGAGATAATATGAGAGAATTCACTGAAATATGGAAATCGTGCTCCATATTCAGAGCACACTTGCGTCGACAATTACTTTATATGTCTTGGCAAGATTCTGATGCCGACGCCGTTTATTGCTTGCTTCGTTTTCGTCCTATAGTCAAGTACAAAAATAGTTATCGAATTAACCCTCTTATATGTAAATACAAGGTGCCCACGAGGAAAGGGAAAAATTCTAACAGCATATTCCTGAGACTAAAAGAAGCAAAAAATGTTAAATAATAAGCTTTGGTCAAATCTGCAAAAATTTTTTTTTTTTTCGGTTTTTTTTGTTCGGCTAACAGCACATTGCCGGCCATTGCGCTAAACTAAGTTGCCGCCTGCCGGCTCCGTTGAGCAGAAAAAAAGTATACACACCTCGGCCGTTAAATGCGAAAGCCTCGGATTCTCGGCTCACATGTTTGTCGGCCTCTTATTCTACCAATTTGGGCAATTTGTCGGTGATATTAGTGTGTATACCTGTACCAAATTAATGTTTTCTAGTAGTGATGGTCACTGGGCTATGCTGCGGACAGACAGAGTGAAGACAGACAGACAGACTTGGCGAAACTATACGGGTTCCTAGTTTACTACGGAACCCTAAACAGGAGAAAAACTTTTTGTAGCGGAAAAATAAATCTCCTACATTTTTATTTAATATATTAATAAAATCTAATGATCGGTCACTTTTATCTTTATAATATCAATCTGCTTAATTTTAAAATAAAGTCAAAATTGAGATTCGGCACCGTTATCGAAAAGCAATTTCCGAAACTTTCTAACTGTTGTAATATTTAACGTTAACTTGAGGAAAATATTAAATCCGGCTTTGAACTTTGCGAAGGACCAAATAAACGGGGTACGTACGCCGTAAAATGTTTTACACGCCAGTAACCGTGATATTAAAGTGTTGAAACTATAAATTTCTCGAACGACCTAACCTTTATATTATTACTCAGGGTGCCTGTACCTAGCCAACCTATCGTGTATCGATATATCAAATTGTACAATGTACTCGTATATCTAAACGTGGATTGATGACTGATGACCTGGTGAAGGTCGCAGGACTCCGTAACTTTGGAGGCGGGTGGCGTAGGACCGGTCATTGTGGAAAATTTTGGAGTCTATGTCAGGTCTTTTAGCTAATAATATGTTGATGATAATGTATGGTAAAATTTCACGTACTTATCGTTTGATCTGTAACAGCTTACAGATTGAATGATAAAAGTCACCAAACACTCATAATGCTGATCAACGACCAATGATCAATAACTCTGAAGATTTCTATATTATTATAAAATATTTTAAAATAAAAATTAAACCGCCTTCAAAAATTCGCCTGATCTAAAAAGTAAAAAATAATTTTAGTTCCTACTTCTTAGAATTTCCTACCCAAACCTTTAAACATTTTACCCTATTAATTGAAATAAAATATTATGGCTAGGTACCCTACAGATTTCTTAGAGGTCGGTGCCAAGCCAAATAGGTACGTTCATAGTTATATATTAGATAGAGCTTTGTAACTTACAGCCCTTACTCCGATTATGCTTTTATCAACAGTATGATCTGCCTAAGTTATTTTGCTGAAAGCATAACAGGAGTGATAGTAAGTTACAAAGCTCTATCAAATACTTATACTCGCGAAGTGAACATATTTGGCTTGGCACCGACTTCTAAGAAATCTGTAGGGTACCTAGCCATAATATTTTATTTCAATTAATAGGGTAAAATGTTTAAAGGTTTGGGTAGGAAATTCTAAGAAGTAGGAACTAAAATTATTTTTTACTTTTTAGATCAGGCGAATTTTTGAAGGCGGTTTAATTTTTATTTTAAAATATTTTATTTTTTGCTTTTTAGTACCTTGTGTAATTTATATAAAATCGTTATTTAGTATGCTCTAAATACTTATAATTAGAATGTATTGCACTGTAGTAGGTCAGAAAACCTGAACTGGCTAACTTATATGAATACAACAAACATTTCCATTCCATTCCCATTATCAAGGAGATATACATTGTATCATCAGCAGGGTATGAATAATTTCAAAGATTATAGGTAACAGCCTTTAGCATGCCTATATTATTTAAAGAATCACTAACCGCTTACCAACATGTCATAACTACTAAGCAAACACTTGAATAGATCTCGAAAATGTATGACAGTTGTTATATTATCCTCCAAACAAAGAATTATTCTCCAACTCCTAATCGTTAAGGAGTTATACCTTTCATCATCAGCTCACCAACATGAGGCTATGACCACCTAAAGGCAAATACTCAAATAGCTTCCAAAATACATGACATATGTTATATTTAAAGAATTATCCCCCAACTCCTAATCTCTAAGGAGTTGTACCTTCCATCATCAGCTCACCAACATGAGGCTATGACCACCTAAAGGCAAATACTCAAATAGCTTCCAAAATACATGACATATGTTATATTTAAAGAATTATCCCCCAACTCCTAATCTCTAAGGAGTTGTACCTTCCATCATCAGCTCACCAACATGAGGCTATGACCACCTAAAGGCAAATACTCAAATAGCTTCCAAAATACATGACATATGTTATATTTAAAGAATTATCCCCCAACTCCTAATCTCTAAGTAGAGGTACCTTCCATCATCAGCTCACAAACATGAAAGGATGACCACCTAAAGGCAAATACTCAAATAGCTTCCAAAATACATGAAATATGTTATATTTAAAGAATTATCCCCCAACTCCTAATTGCTAAGGAGTTGTACCTTCCATCATCAGATCACCAACTTAAGACGTTCATGACTAGACGCAAATACTTGATTAGTCTTCGAAAATAAATGAAAAATGCCATGTGTGCTTACAACATTTGAAGAGTTCCCTCGATTTCTCCAGGATCCCATCTTCAGATCTGAATTCGGTGACAATTGGACCAACTAGAAGGTATACCTTTTCATACAAAAAAAGAATTTTCCAAATCGGTCCACGCGTCTTCGAGTAATCGGGGAACATACATAAAAAAAAAAAGATTTCGACAAATTGTAAACCTCCTCCTTTTTGAAGTCGGTTAAAAACTTCTCCAACAACTACTTTTAAGGACGATTAGGTCATATTTATAATAATATATACAAAATATTAGGTGCATATAAATAGCTACAAGCTATATTATTAATATTGATCGCGTTAAAAGAGGCTTTCAATAAAATGCGTTCCTCTTGAAATTTCCATGAAACATTGTTATTGAAGTTTTAAGGCAAGACGGTATTTCTAGAATAATCTCATAAAAGTGTATCGGTTTACGATGGTCTGAAGCAATATTGAGAAGAATGCATCCTCTTTCAGTACATATCATAGTAGTTCTATCTATAAATATAAACGTGAGTTTAACCGGTCAATTACTTGTATATTTAATAGTACATTACTACAGAGGACGGGAAACGAAAGGTTACAGGCCAAGTAGATATATCTATACACGGCTTGTTCCTAAGACCTTGTTTCTCGCCGAGATTAGTATTACTGCTTTTCTCAAACTTGCAATTAAATAAAAAATCTAAAGTGATTTGCACAGTAGGTACACAAACAAATAAGTCAAAGAACGAAACGACTTTACAAAATAATAAAATAAAACTTATACGTAAATATATTTTTTTAACTATTTGAGATAAATCTTTTATCCGGTGACATTAACATTAGTTCTTTCTTTTACAGTGAAATGCCAAGATGTTGTGTCACTTTACAAGTTACTTCCGGTATTTAACTTTTTAAAGCAGGTTCCTTCCGGTGAGTGAACTTGATATGTAAAGTCTTAGGACTGCAAAGTAGTTATGAAATGCCTTTACATATCAAGTTCACTCATCGAACCAGCGAGATGGTCCTTCTTGGTTTAAATTGAAATATTATTTTATTTAAAATAACTCTTTGTTACAGTGTGTTCCTGTCCCTGGGCTAGGCTTTAGGCGCGGGTCTTACTGGTGCGTTTGCCGACGAGGATTCTACTTTCCGAATACTACCGCTGACCTCAGATACTACAACGGCAGTGATATTGAAGAGGAATATGAGAAGAGTTTAATGGTAAGAAACAGATTTAAGTCTCATTACGCCTTTCATGTGACACCCCTATAATCTACATGTTAAAACCCAATATTTTACATCCTGCTATCTTTACTGCTATGACATTCTGATAGCAGAATTAAATATCGATTATTGAGGCTGTATCAAATATTGGCGCCAGTGTATTATCAAACCGCGATTAGAATGGGATTCGGAAGTACTGTTGACACAACAGTGTATAGATCAGTCTAGGATACATTCGTGGTTATATTTATATTATTCAAATTTTAAGTGCAGATACTTGCAGACAATAGATTAATCAATCATTCCCTACATCTATAAGAAACTCTTTTCTTAGTAAATGTTGTGTCATTTGTTGTGCTAATAGTAGGTACTTTCTGATTCCGGTTTGATAATAATACACAACAAAATTATTAGACAAATAAAAAATAACAAATTCACCAACGTCCGAGGTAAAGATCGAACCCACGTACTCAGCGTTCGGCCAAGTCTACGCAACTACCGATCAAATTTATTTTTCTTCTTCACACGACCATTTCTTAGGCTGTTATTCTCAGTTTTGGTATTTTGTGTCAAATTAAGGCAGCCTTACTAAAACTATGTAATTAAGATCTCTAATAACTTCAAAGATACTGTTACCTACTCGTGTAATAAACAATTTTCCTACCAAAATCTTGAATTAAATATTGTTAACATCAAGCGCCGTCAAAATGGTAGTAACTGAATTTTATTCCACAGTGCCCAGTGAAAATGAAATTTCAGCGGCGGTTTTAGCACTTAATTACTTTAGCTCTTTAATTTAATTACTGTTGGCAATTGAGGTATCTGTTTGTATTTGTTCAAGGACAACATAAACAAGTGTATTAATTCATTAACCTTGTAGTCAAATCAAGAAGGCTAGAACACAGAAAATATTATCTAAAGCATTTTTATCGTTTCCCTCTGTTCACTTGACCTAAAATAGTTGTAAATGTATCATGAAAATATTTTGATACAGTTGATTTGCCCGTATTTGAGACCCCTTATAAGAATCACAATACATAGCACACATTACATCATTCGCCTATACAGTCCACTGCTGAACACAGATGTCTCCTAAGTACTACTTATGCGTATGGACGCATTAAGAGATAATACCCATAATCGCCACACTGGGCAAGTGTGTTGGCAAGCGAAGCGAGTAATATTTCCATTCTGAAGACATTGCTGGCCATCAAAAAAAATGGTCAATGACACTTCCATCCCTCAGTCGACTGTTACTATACCTATGGGTGACGGCAGTAAGAATACATTTGTCACCACCTCTTCCCATGGATGCACAAAAATTCAGACATAATTATGAACCTTTGACAGTCTTCTTATTTCATCATTATACTATGCATAAATTATACATTAAATGTGTAGATATTGAATCTCTTACTACTCATTTGCTTTAGGATTTCAAAACTGATAGCGTGACTTGCTTTACCTTTTTGTGCCTATTTCCGTATGCAGTGTTGTATTAAAAACATTATTACTTGGCTTCTAATGAACTAGTTGCCTACGAAACATTTAAATAAAATATCGTCTTTTCCTATTGGTTTTGTAAAAGTGGAGACTAAAATTGAGTACAAAATATGTCAAAGTAAACCCAACGGAGTTCAAACCACAAAACAACTAAGCTTACAAATTAAACAAAACATCTGAACTACGTTCACACTCGTGTTTGTTTGGTTTGCGTGAAATGAAAACGAATGAAACACGCGTATGTTTATCTTTTGTCTGTTTGCTTACAAAGAGTTCGACGAACGTGAATATTAAAGGTTTTATATATTAATTTAATGCCATATGCAAAATAACGTGTAGACGGATTAGATAAATTGCAGAAAGCATATAATTAAATTATCTTTACAACCTTACAGGCGTTTTATATTTGAATTATACTATAGACTCTTACTTCAAAGACAATGTCCAACTCTTACACTACTGTAAATGCAATTCTTGTCTCTCGATAATAATTCATCTCTAGAAGTTGTCGCATTAAATAGGCTACCCTCACTCGCTTCAAAAGTTTTGTTCCATTCATCAGAGGAGTAAATCCATGTAACCGAAATGAATTTGACCATTTTACCGTCTGTCTATTTACTTACTAGTGTACCTAATTGTTATTTTGTATCAGGATAAGTATGATTTTGGTGTCTAGACACTCATTACAGTATAATTTGTACAATTAATCACTTTCACTCTTGCATGGAATTGCCCAGAGGAAACACGAATGGATGATTGAAGCAACTATAAAAAATATGCGATACACAACATGCCAAACGCTCTCTTTACCCGCCCGCTACCCTTTGATTTATTAAGATTATGTCAAGTATTTACCATTGGCATCGGATTTGTGTAGCTTCAAACGATAGTTAAAGATTTGACTGATATAGGAAGTAATATAAAAAGAGTAAATTTTTTCACTTTTTTGATACGAACACTAAGAATAAGTAGTTGTTTTTGATGTTTCGTGTTAAATTGTTTCCAAGTGAATCTCCACGATTTAATAATTAAAAGTTATGTTAGCTACTGTCAATTTGTAAATCTTTGGGCTATTTCTTAATCATATCATTTATTTTGTATTAACCCTTTCACAGCCGATTACGAATCTTACGCGTTATTACAAATGATCTTAAATTTTATTGATAACATCGATTTCAAATATAAACGAATATCTGGTAAAGTTCGATCATAGGTAAATTGTTATTTTCACACATTAATTTAAGATAAAACAATATTGTCATTCTAAGCAAAAGTTATCACAATCATCATCATCATCATCATCATCAGCCTATGATAGTCCATTGCTGGACGTAGGCCTCTCCTATTAAGTATACGTATAGACGCTTTAGGAGGTAAATACCCATAATCGCCACGCTGGGCAAGCGGATTGGCGATCGCAGTAATGTCTTCACTATGATGACGCTGCAATCTGCATCAATCTTTTATCAAATAATAGTCAGCGATACTTTAATCCCTTCGTCGACTCTTACGACACCCACAGGAGGAGTTGGGGTGGTGACAAATGTATTCTTACTGCCGTCACCACACGGCATCACAAGTTATCACAATATGTGCTTAATATTATTATGTCATATGCTAGCCCTAATTAAGAGACTCCGGTATCAATATACATATAATATAATGTAATCTAAGCGTCATCTATAATTAGATGTCTTCCACCAACCTCCTCCCATTTGCCTGATCTGCAACTCCGAACACACCATTAACCCCGTATTTCCCCCCCGTATCTTCATTATAGGCTTGGCTCGCTGATCAAAATAGTTTAAGGTCATTTTCACGAATCATTTGCCAAGATTAAGTGACATCACTGCGCCAGTGTCTAATAATACTACATTGACATTAGTTTTTATCTACGTTGCTTACACGGAAAAAGACTTTGTTTAAATTTTCCCCCACCTTTTTACCCCGTTTACCTGCTATTTAATGGAACCCTACAGGGGATTTGAGAGATTGCTAAAAAACTTGTGTTCTCATTTTAGCCAGATTGTCTTTGGTAGCTAACTTTGGCTCACCTACGCCAATATTAGAAAAAATCAATAATTGTACTAATTAATACATATTTCGAAAACTTATCTCTATTCCAAAATAATATCAAATGAATGACAAACAATCGGTTAGAATATTATGTCATTTATGTCACATTTTTTACCACCAAATCCTCCTCCTAAAGGATGATTTCTAATCTAAACTACCTACTCGTATACTATATTCTAGTCTATGTATAATCTCTTCTCCTTGAGACAAAAACTACCTTTACACATAATCTAAATCCGTTCAGTGGTTTAAAAATAGAGGGTTAACATACAGACATTCGTATTTCCAATATTAGTATGGATGGAAGTCAGTCGTTGGAATCCAATTCATAAAATTACCTAGAGAACCTACGTGAGTTACCTACAATACAGGTTTCTCGTATAAGTTTTCAGGTGAAATTGGGAATATTATTCATTTTCCTCTATGAATCAAACATGAGCTGGATACAGAAGGAAAATTTTGGATTATAAAGTTTATAAAACATCATAAAATCGTATAAGCTTAGTAGGTATTGGTACTTAGTACACAAGTGTACCCTGTTAGCCATGTGGCAATAAGAATACACTTGTCACCGCCCCAACCAAGTCATTCAACAGCAGCATCATTACATTGAACACACTACTGCAAGCGCCAATATTTTATTAAATACAATGAAATACGAGTAAATTGTACACATATGAAAACAAAGAAAAAACTGTAATAATAAAAATATTCCAAAAGTATTCCAGCTCGGTCGTTGATAAACTTGGTGTTTTTCTTTGGTATATTATAATTAATTTTAGGAGTGAATTTATTATTAGTAGCGAATGCAGAAATACCAGATAAAGTAGATTGCCCTAATCAAGATTATAGGGAACTGTTGAATGCGGGCAGCTCAATCGGTAATTGTGGAGATAAATCTTTGGCAGGCCTTTGTCTATCGGTTGAGCTGAAACAATGAGATTGATCGGGAGTCCATTATCTATTTCATAGCAATTTACTCTTTCTAATAACATGCTATTAGAGGAGACTAGAAAAGGGGCTTCTGCTTGTAATGAGTAGTCATTTTGTATTCGATGGAACTCTGGTGTCGATTTATTTTATAGGTCATTTCATCCTTACTTGTTTTATGTAGTAAATATGTTTTTACGCTCAATGTGTACATTTTCTGCCATAAACAGTTAAGAACTAGGTTATAATATAATAAAGCGTTTCAATGTAAAATAATAAAGAAGTGTCATAAAGATTGCCCCCGGTCTTCTAACTTCGGTAAATATAATATTTTTAGAAATGAACCGTGATTTGAGATTAAAAACTTGTTTACTACTTAGTTAGAACAAGTGAGTTGGGAGTGTAGAGTAGTCATAGATCTAACTAGTGAAGAACTAAATACGGACAGCGCTTTCCCGTATCGCGTATTTCTATTGCTGAATACCATTGGCGGAAAGAACGAGAGTTCATAATCAAAGTGGTATGATTGTAACCATACGATAGTATTACCATGCTGACTGCAATTGAGATTCACCCACGTAGTCATGTTTCAAAGTCAAAGTCAAAATATTCTTTACGTATATTCAATGAGGCCCAGCAACGAGCGGTTTTGAATTGTTAAACTAAATAGCGAATGAGAAAAAAAAGCTACTTCCGGTTCTAACCCTACACCACTGCTTGAGAAGAATCCGGCAAGAAACTCAACGGGACTTTTTTTGGAATTTAGCTAGTTGATTTCTTTTGTTGATTAATATATTTTTTATTTTCTGGAAGTGTTACACTACGATCACGTTAGAGTTCTGGCGAAAACATCATAATCGAAGATAATTCTGACGTGATTTATAAACTCACCCTTATTTCCAGAACCATAGAAGCCTGTACTCCAGTGAGCAAGCATTCGAGTGTCTCCCGTGCGCCGAAGGCTGCGAGGCGTGCGTCGACGGCTCTCCATGTGTGGCTGCCCTCAACTGGGTGGCGCGAACCACCATCTTCGCCCTCGCCTGTTTCGTCATTTCCTGCTTGCCGTTCATCGTGTATTTCACCATCAAATATGGACACGTCAGGGTATGGACCTAAATAAGTTTTTTGGCTCAGATAAGGCGACCTTCAAGAAAAGAGCGTACTCCCACCTTAAAGGCCGGCAACGCATTTGCGACGCCTCTGGTGTTGCGGGTGTCCATGGGTGACGTTAATCGCTTTCCATCAGGCGATTCGTCTGTTCGTTTGCCACCTATAACATAAAAAAATAATAATAAGAGAAGTATACTAATTGTTTTCAGGAAGTCCCTAGAAAAATAGAGTAACATACCCAATAAGGCATTTTGAATAATGTTATCTACATATATACGAGTATGTATGTCATTTTTAAGATAATGATTAAAAATGCTTCGAAAATTGCTCATTTTTAACCTTATTTCAGCGAGATAATATAGTATCAAAATCGTACCTTTTATATAAATATTTCTTCAATGTAAACTTAAACCCAGTTTTTGTGAACTATTATACATTGAAATTTAATCCTTTTTTCTTTATACAAAAGTGAATCATCCTATTTTGCGACGCTGCTCATATTCATGCCACCGGTTTCATACGTAAATATGTACATTATTTAAATCAAGTTTTGTTATTACATAAAAAAACGTTAAACAATTTCAGAATGATTTAGATTGATGAACATTGACTTAGATTTCGTGACCAGTTAAATTCTTGAGTAAAATATCTTGCAACAATTTAATTTATTTCGACGAAACATTGGTAAGCAACAGCGAACGATTTCGAATAAAACCAGACAGAAACGTTAAACGTGTTACACCTCTCTTTTTCCGCCGGGATTTAAAAATAGCTGCTCAAATATTTTCACATTAAATATCAGGAAAATTGTGAACCTCGTAAAACCCTTGTTTGTTGAATGAAAAGATATGGAGATTTTCGGTAATCTATCAATCATAGAGGATTTTTATCCAGCGACCCGAATGCAAATCAGAAATAAGATGTTTAAGTTATGGTATGGGTAGCGTGCCATGTTGTGTCACTATTGCATTTTTCTGTGAATTCGCGTTTTTTCTGTACTTGCAAGTCATAGTTATAGGTGTGACCTCAAAAGCGTCTCATCTGAAAAAAATCTGTGGTATCAAATGCGGAAATAATGATTGAGTAGACAAAGTGCTGAGAACTGTTGCTGTTAAGATACAAATGTAAAAATATCTAAATGAGCATGTTTATTACTGTCATGTATTCCTTTCTAATTGGCATACCTGGGATAACTGGGGGCAAGTTATAGGGATTTGATATCGATTAAAAAGATGTCGATATAATTATAATAAAATATGTGCTTATTGAACATTCTCGATTACAGTACAGAGGTCCGATGTCATATCTGATATCGGGCCTCTTGTATGCAGATGTCATTTTAATCAAAATGATAATTTAAGTATTAATATTTTAATATTAATTGTATATTTTGAAAACTATTTTAAAATACACGCGTAACTACCCGTTTAAAATTATTTTTTATTTTAATTGAAGAGTAAGTACCTAATATTTATTTGTGCCGAATAACATTTTGATGTTGTCATTTACAGTAACATCGATATATTTTTAGTCGATGAAATATTTTGCTACATCACTTTCGTATAAATGCCCCGAGTTATCCCAGGTATGCTAATTGGTCACTGTTCCTTTTTAAAATAAAATAAAAAAATAATAAAAACATATTCTTTAGGTATTCAATTCACCTTTTTCATATATGCACATATAACAATATAGTTCTGTTGTCCACCAGGGTCATGTTGTGGCTTAACATTCCCCGTTTCTCCAAATCGCTCAAGTGTATTAAGATATATTATAATGTGTCAAGCGCATAAAAAAACATACAATCGAATTGAACCTCTTATTTTTTTTGAAGTCGGTTGAAAATACTTTTATTTTTACGAACAACGTGCAAACATTATTGCATAAAGATGTACGAGTACGTAATTATTTCCCTTCGGCTTTTCACAGAAACGTCCGAATAATTGCTCACATAATGAACTATCTTTTACAGCGCCACTGAGATGGAAAGATAAATTCGGATATTTACGCAAAAATACAAAGAGAAAAGAATGTTCACTGCATTTTAAATTCCATCGATGGAAGATCTTGACGTGTCATAATTTCATTTTACTTGAGTATGATATTGTCATAATAGGGAGTCGTGTTTCGGTGGTTCCGGGGCAACCTGCCGAACCCTACGCCGGTTTAGATGACTCAACAGAGCCACGCTGTTGTGTCACCACGCTGTTGTGATTTTGTATAAATTTGTTTTTTTTTTTTATCTTGTTTCATGACGCATTGGATTGTAACTGTAAAGTCATGATAACTTATGTTTTTAATAAATAAATAATACCCAGGTGGTCCGCGCAGCAAGTCCAGCGCTGCTCAGGGTTATAGTGCTGGGAGCACTCCTCATCTACTGCACCACCCTGGTCATGTATGGGCGGCCGACGGTGTTCACATGCACGGCGAGGGTTTGGCTCCGAGAGGTCGGCTTCTGTCTTACATATGGAGCTTTGATGCTGAAAACGTGGAGGTAAGTTTATTTTTTATTTTTTTTGCTCTGAGTAAGTAAGTCAATTTGATATGCCATTGTAAAATGTCTTGATGGCTGAATATCTGAGCGTTTCAACCGCCTAATTTAGGTGGCATCATTTTTTCCAAATTTCTAAACGTCTCAATGTCATACTTCGTCATTTGTATAAGGTACCATACTCCTTCAACTTCAAATGACAAAGTAGCACATTGTAACGAATAGAAACTTCGGTAAAAATGATGCTACCAAAAATAGGCGGTTGAAACGCTCAGATATTCACCCTGTTGCATGTTTCGTTTACAAATTTCCAATTTTTCCGGAAACAATATTTCTTTTCACTCGCGGTCAAAGAATACGGGTTGGGTGTAATTTTTCATAGAAAATACTGCATACAGGCTGATTTCAAAGACATTTTGCAAATATTTACAGGATAGGTTTTTAACATCAAATAATATTGTATTGTTCTTGGATGAATCATACAATCCAAAATAAAAACATGTTCGTCAGATAGATTGGGGTAGGCAAAATTTGAGTGCTTAAGAAAATTGCCAAAATGTAAGGAAAAAGGGGTTTTTTAATCATGAATTGCACATTTTTGTATCCCTGGACTTATCGGACGATAAAGATACATGTTTTTTAGATACGATGGAAAAATCAAGGTTTGGAAAACATTACATTGTGAAATTAAATTGAGTTTCATTTATCCTTTAAACATGTTAAAACTCTATTTGAAATCAGTTTCTCACAGTTTTTCCATGAAAAAGAATACCTGACTAGTATTCTTTTACCAAGAGTGTATATTATACTTTGAACTCATAGTGGAAATCACATAAAACCAAGTAAAAAGTGGAACTCAAATTTAACAATACTAACAAAATACCCTTTATCAGCCAACAAGAGCTACCCAGCATAGATATGCCAAGCCAGGAAACCTTTTGATCGAAACAGCAATAAATATCAACGAATGTCATGAAATGGAAAAATAAAAATCAATTTTCAATACGCTCCATAGAGTTTACTTGCTTTCAAAAATACTTGTAACACAGCGGTGTGATTGTAAAATCAACCTTGCTTTAGAGATATAAAGTGCTTATTCCTCCTGAAGGCAGTAAAAACTACACTGTCGACATGTAAAAACAGAGGGCAATGTTTTCACATGGTCGGAGGTTTGGAACATTTCCACTAATATTCGAAAATTGTTGGATTGTTTGCGTGCTATTTGGTTGAAACGCTCAAAACAAATTACGCAGTGTATAGGTATTTCTTTGAAAAGGTTTTCAGTTATTTCGAAATAATGAATAATGAAACAGGAATTCTCTGATTATGTTGAATATTTTTTCTCAGTCTATGTCCGTCTATACCTTACTATAAAAAGAAAACTATCAAGTATACACATATTTATCAGGAAATTGATACACCTAGATATGGTACTGAGCAGGAAATTGAAATATTTTATATCAGCTCTGAGAATTCCAAAGAATCCAAAATTTCTTACGCTTACATTTTATATTTCAATACTGAAAGATCAAACAAGAATCCAATTTTATCATTGCATCTGCAAAGAGTCTGCCAGGTACCGACTTCAAAAGTATCCCTTCAAATCAATTGATACAACCAATATCTGAGAGTTGCTTGATGCAATAACTAAAGGCGTACCCCTTTAGGCGTACTTAAATGCCAGTGAAAGGGCATCCACAGGGAACGTTGACTTTGACATACAAAAAAATTGTTCAAGGATTCATTTTGGCATACATAAGTAAAGAGCCCAGCGTATAGAATAAAGATATTTTTTTATTGTTTTAGATACTTTAAAGGTTAAGTAGAGATAAGAGCATACTTGAAATACGATTTTAAAACTGAGATTGTCCAAGGAATAAAAGGAATAAATAAATGCAAGACATTGATGAAGTTGGTTGTGAAATCAGATTTGCCCGCTGAAACTTTTTGTTTAAAGATAATCTACTTCTTAAATTCCTTTTGTTAACTGTTACTTGCAAATCTTGCAATCTTATATTTACTTGCCCCTTTTCTACTTATTTATTTGAAAACCTGGTTGTTTATTATTATAGTTGAAGTTTACGGTTAAAGTTGGACCTTTTAGTGCAATTCACTTTTCGCATGTAAATTGTTAATGTAACCAAGCAAATTTTGTTTTGTGCTAATCTGCTAATAAACATTTTTTATTCTTATAAGTAAATAAAATAATAATATTAGATTATGTCACAAGAGATCAAAATTGTATATTTCCGACGAGGTCGTTCGTCGAAGACAGAATGTAGCGATGGATTCCACTAAAGTCGAATCCTGAGCGTAATGAAGGATTATTAAAGCGATGACGCCCAAGACGCAAATAATTTTGATACCGTGTGACATTTACTGCTTTTCACACCGCCTATGCGAAAAATAAATGATATAATTTATTTTAATTAATGCACGTAATGGATCCTGAAGATTATGTACGTGCTATTTATTTTTATAAATATTTTTAGGCTGGCAGTAGAAAGTCCTTGAACAGAAAAGTGCTATTTTTCCCCCTAGCAGGGAAGAAAAGACCCACATTCGAATAGGTGGGTGTGAAAACAATTCCACGCTAAGCATGACGTTCTTTTGTTCTCAGAATATCTGTGATCTTCCAAGTGCGGTCAGCAAAGGCAGTAAAAATTTCGGACATGTACCTTTTGCGACGCATTGGCATCATAGTCGGCGTAGCGTGTGTTTTGCTTGCCATTCGCACGCTAGTCGCGCCGCCAGCTGTCATTGTGGGAAGGACAAAAGATGATCTGAAAGCGTATTTGTGCAATACGGATTGGTGGGATCACTCTTTCACAACACGTGAGTTGGTTATTGTGAATTCTTTCGAATGTACACACTGTAATACACTTTGTATTTCATCACTATCATCAGGTTCAAAAGAGTTCTGGTATGCAATTTAACTAATGCAGTGCCCATTGGCTAAATAGTATACCATACAGCGGCGAGTCATTGATAGAAAGACGGAAAATTATTTGAGGGTATACCTATATGTAATTGGTAAATCTGTTTTGATGGTGTGGAATCACTGGATTTGAAAGATTCAACTAAAATAGACTGTAAAGGTTTAATACCTTTACAGTACTGTATTAGGAATTTTTTATATGTGTGTATTTTATCCAAGGGATTTGTTTAGATGGTAAATAATTATTTCCGATGGACGAACCCATACCTTTATAGTATTAAATAACTCTAATTAGGTAGTCCATCTCCAACCTGATCATAGTGAACATCAATACAAGAACCGACGACCATGTATGTATACCTATCTATGTATGTGCTTAGTAATTAAGTTCTTTCGATTTCTGTTTTGGTGCTGTATCTTTGGCTCAATAATAATGATATAATGACTCATAAAAAAATTTCAGTATACAAAAAAATCTTTTCATTAATTTGATATTATATTTCAATATAATGTTGGCATATTTCAAACACAAAAATATACTGTCGTATGAGTCGCACCCTCTTTGGTCAATTTGTAATACCTGCGTAGCATAACGTATTGTTACAATGTCATTTCATAGCGTTCTCCTAACTTGGCATATATTTTATGGTTTTACACGATTGAAAAATTTTAGGATTCAGCTTTAAAGCCACACCAAAATGAACTTTGGTCATAAAATAAAGAAAACGACGTGTTTTATTGTGGACTTCCAAATTGAATTTACACCTGTACGACATTTACAATATTGTTACCATGAGACTTTTTAAGTATTTCGATGCGATATAAATGGGACTTTACAACGACGTTATTTTAATTTCCTAAGTTTTTGAACTTCTATTACCTAAAACGTAATTATATTTTCTCAAACTTGCTACGGAATGTTGATGTTACTTACTTTAAATTAAGCTCGGAAATACTATGTATCCGGTGTCATATGCTAAGATGATATGTAAAGAGATTTCATGTATTTATTTTACACCTAGGACTGCAAACAAACTGTCTTTTGTTTTGAAACGTCAAATTGTGACACTAGGTCTTGACATTCAGCCACAGAAAAAAAAAATAACCTAAGAACTAATGTCTATACCAACAGGTAAAAGGATACCTCAAACAGATTTAAAAAAAAAGTTAGGCGCGAATGTTTTTTTTTAATGTTGTACGACCAATACTCGTAGTACAGTAGTACTATTGGTTTATTTACAAATCAAATAGTATGGTTCGGCGAAATCAGTTCGTTTTATTTCATGGCAAGTTTGAGAAAAGCACTATACAAATCTCGGCGAGAAATAGGGTTACAGGCCGCGTATTCCTATCTGGCCTCAGTTCCTTCGGCCAGATATATCTACTTGGCCTGTAACCCTTCGTTTCCCGTCCTCTATAGTAATGTACTATTACCTAAAACGTAAATAATATATTTTTCTCAAACATGCAATGAAATGTTGTCATTATGTTCGTCATAATAGGCTTTAAAGTATGACGTTGCAGGCGGATGACCTCGAGATAATAGTAAAGATTTTACGAATTTAACGGCCTAGGCCGGTTAGTAATATGTTTTTAAAGCATGGCGTCGGTTTTCGTGAACAGGCTAAACAGATATATTTTGTTTTTTTGATTGTCGTATTTTTTATTTCATTGCATATGTTTGAGAAAAGCACTATACTTGTACATGCCTCGCCGTGAAATGGGCTTACCGGCTTCGTATCACGGTCCATACCTACTCAGCCGATAAGCCCATCTTTCCCGGCGTCTGCAGTAATGTACTATTAAAAACAGGACTAGGATACTAATTACTTATGCAGTTCAAGAGCAGTTTTACCTAATAAAGGTTCATTTTAGTACTTAGGTACTCTGTTCAGCATTAAAAGGACGTTAAACAAAATACCAGAAGACATTCTTCAATAGACTCTGTTAGTCGGTAACTTAGTTTATTTGAGCCAGGTAGGTTTATTGATTGAATTTTACCGAGTTACCAAATTGGTATACAGAAAAATAAGTACTTTCGAGTGATATCATTTCTTTTTCGAAAAATCATACCTCTTTCGATAGCACCTTATAGTTCGAAACCTTTTTTTTTTATAAATCGATGGGTCACTCTAAAGGTGCGTTTAAACCAAAAGAGCATTCGCTGTTCTAGCGCCCGTTCTACGAAATCAACCAATCACGTTTTGTGTACCGATCGAATTTCGTAGAGTGGGAGGTTAGAACAGCGAATGCTCTTTTAGTTTAACCGCACCTTAATGTTCGTTTCTGTTCTGTGTTCGAAATAACTAACTCTTGATAATGGTTGGCTAACATGATTGTTTTATCTGCAGTGGAGGTGATATTCCTCATGTGGGGAATCAGGCTGTGTATCATGGTGCGGAAGGCACCTTCGGAGTTCAACGAGAGCCGGTTCATCTCCATGGCGATCTACAATGAATTCCTTCTCTCCGTGTTCTTAAACATATCTATGTAAGTGTATTTTTTCTATATCCACAGACATGATTCATGTAGCTATGGCTAATTATAGTCGTCACTTTTGGTTTACATAGTAATATGTCGCAAAAATCAAAACATACGAACAAGACTTTGAACCGGTTTTTTAGAGAACCTCGAAATAGCTCAATATCTAAAATGTTTTATATTCTTTATGTAGTACTCAAAATATTATGAAATAACCAACGTCGTATCTTTAAATTACTCCATTAACAAAGAATTGATATACCGAAGAACAAAAAAGAACGAAAATCGAACCGTTCTTTTGTATGGAGTAAAAACCGGTATCCGAGCCCTGCATACGAATAGTTGTCTCCCAAATTATTTGCTTAAATTGTAAACGTGCATACTGCTTAGTAATCTGCGTATTTATGCAATAGTAACACGCATGGACCAATCAAGTAACACTACTACTCCATTTTAGCAAATTTTACAGGAGAGCAAAAAAACGTAATTTGTCATTTTCATCGACAAATAAACTCAAAATTAATTCAAATTTATTGTCATGGCGTTTAACACTATAATGTTAATTTTTTGATGATTTTTATTTTTATTGCTCAGTTTAATCACAAATAATAAGAAATGTTTTCAGCTTTGTCGCACACCCACATTTTGGGAACAACCGTCAACGTAAAAACAAGCAAGTCTGACATGCTTGATTTTAGGTTTGTTGCATTGTACTAAAATGTAGGGGAAAATGAGTCAGTTACGTCTTTTTGCTTTTGTTATGAAACGTATTTTGTCGAATTCTCTAAAACAACTAGATCGAATATGTTCAAAATCATGTTGCGAGTAGATTGCATCATGTCCCATATTTCTGATATTTTTTCACATTTTTTAGACCTGCCGATAAAAAATTAAAGGGTGGAGACACATTTTTTTTGACTTTTTGGACTATTATTTCGGAAAGTATTCCACTAATCAAATTATTGGTAAATAAACCATAAACTTATTTTAAGAAACCTATGATATGATGTATTACAAATTAACATTTGGATAAAAAATGTTTTTTGACATTTAGGTACATGTATGGGATGCCCCCCCTTAAAAAATATCATTTTGCAATTTATATTCAAAACTCAGTAGCAACAGTCAGTATAATATATACCTTGAGCTGAAATGTCATAAACGTACGCTAAACAGTTACAACAGAAACCGCTGTGACATACAGACGGACACACAGGCAGGATGCAAATGATTTCCGCTTTTGCCACTTTGGCTACGGAATCTACGGAACCCTACAACAGTATTATTTATTATTATTCTTCCTATTCTAATTATTAACAATATTATAAATGGCTATTTTATTCCTAAATTATTTAACTTATCATAAGTATTGTTTTTATTTTTTTTGCCATATAATGGTAGTAAAATTAAAAAACTGATAAAATATTGTTTAATAAGCATATAACCAAACCTGATAGGTAGTTCTTCTTCCTAGCGTTTTCCTGGCTTATGCCACGGCTCAGAGATAGCCTGGTAAGCTGATAACCAAACCTGATGGGTAGTATTCTACATAATATTTATTTTCTGACTTTTATTGACATCGAATGTTTTCCTATACATTTTACATAGACACTGCAGCAATATCATAATATTTTCAATTACTTAAAAATCTTAAAACATACGTATAAACATCTGGTTAGTTTAAAAGCCAAACGCTGAAATCAAGCATCTCCAGAGACAATTTGAATTTCAAGTATCTCATTTAGAGATACTGCTTTCCAGCTTGGATCTGGACCAAATACTTGGCTTTAGCGTAGATGTTGAGGGAAATTCGACAAAGCTGAAAACATTTCTTGTCTATAACTTCAAAAATAAGGGGTTCAGAAGAAAATTTTTGATGCAGAAAAATGCGTTTTCAAAATATGCAAAAAAACAAAAACTGAAAAAAATGGACATACTTGACTTCAACTTTGGGCAGCCGATTGGTTCATGCATTAGCATAGAAATGTAATTTAATTCGTTTACTTATTACGAATTAGGTACAATGTAAATTATAATAAGTAATCTTATGTATTATGTACCTAAATGTAATAATTATCTGATTTCCGCATAAAATTACGATTGCATAAATATACAGATTACTAAACTTTTTTCAACATACGAGTAAATGAATAGGTACAATAGGTACATACTGGCGTTAATTCCGTTTGCTTATTTTATTACCACCTTTTTAAACAAAATTCAGTTATTGATTTTTTATATAAAATGATTAGTGTTTTATTGATTGTGCATTTTCTTGATCATCAGAAATTAAATACAAAATATTGATGAGGATACACGTATTACTATAAAAAAATTGTATCAAAATAGAACACTCAAACAGCAAATTCTACGATTGGTCTTGTATGTGTATAAACTTTCAACATGCTAATAAAAATAAATACTACCCATACCGGTACAAAACGTCTCTTCAAGTTTTAATTAAAAGTAAGTACTTGTCATGTTGAGTCTAGGATTGAAACTTTTATTATTGAAGAACTCGTGCCGGGTTTTGTTTACCGGCAACTGAACTGTATTGTTTGATGCACAAAATAAAAAATAAAAACTTGTCCTGCGTTGTTCTGTTAATTGACCTAGTTAAAATATATAAAACAAGTACGAAATATACAGGGTGGGAATGAGTATACCGGCAGACTTTACCAATGCATTTTTGATGACAAAAGTAAAAAAAAAATGTGACATATGTCATTTCGAATAAAAAAAAATGTTTTTTTGTACATGACCAGTAAATAAATTGGGACAGAAAGAATTTTGGGAAAGTTTTTTTTTAAGGTTTTTGGCATTTTTTTTAGTCGAACATTTTTCTGAATTTTTTCTCTCATTTTCTCTAATTTTAATCAGTGTGTATGTCGAGATGAAAACTACTAGTGTAAGAATTTTAAGTGCAGGCATTTTTCAGTGACTTGTGATGAAAATAGTTTTTTGAATAACATGTCTTTATCTCTTAAACTAAACCGAATCCAGTAAAGTTTATATGACATTATAGCCTCAAAATATGTTCAGGAATACACCTTTCAAGTTTGTCGGGCTACTTACTAGCCATCCCGTATACCTTCAGAACAATGTGAAGTGTTGTTATTGAAAACGGGAAAATTGAACCTTGTTCAATTCAAAATATGTAGATAAATCTAATTTTAGGATTACGAATAAAGAAATACGTAACATTTTTTGCTGCTGTATGTTTAAATTTCAATCAACTGGCTGGACCAGTGAAAAGTTCAGGTTTCATCTAAATAACTTAGTGATATTTCAAATAGTATGTGGAAAAGGTAGTATTTGATAGCTCGTTTTGTACATTTTCAATCGAAATGGTGTTTTACAACTATATGGAACTGCGACCATATATAACATGGACGTCTAACGCCAGCTCAAAAATGCCCCCAAAAGCAATTGTTCAATGGTGCCAAGATGGGCAGGACGTAGCGTTTTTCTTAACACCGCGCATATTTCGGCGCAACATCTTTGACAAATGTTTAAAGAATATAGCCAATGAAATATTTGATGGACCAATCACAACTACTTTTAAATAGCGGTTTAAGTTTTTATAGGTTGATATTGACATTCATTACCGTGATGCATTGAAGAGGGGGTGACAGTTATTTGTTCGTAGATATGGAAGAACCACGCAACTAGCGGTTTGCGTGCAAGTTTTTTTTTCAAACAAGTGATGTTATTATGATTGTGGTTTGGATTATATAACATTGGTGACTGTTCATGTTCGAATTCAATCCAAAAATCAATTCAACAAAAATAAAACGTGTAACTTACATTGATATTGTAAATGTTAAGTACGTGAATAATTTGTTACCACGTTCAATGCGGTAGGAGGTCTTTAGGCCCCTTACAAAGTATGGTTAATTATAGGTTAAGCTAATTGCCGCAGCAAAGGTGTTAAAGTGATACCTGCGGATACAAGACGAACGGACGAATAGACTGCCAAACGTACAGACGGACATGGCGAAACTATAAGGGTTCCTAATTAACTACGAAACCCTGAAAGTAATGTAAAAATTGAAATAGAAATCACGAATAAAATAAACACAATAATTTGCTTCAAGACTGCCAGAGTCTTGTTTAAAAAGCAAAATTACAATTTTAACTTGGTATCTGGCGGATGAAATTATTTACCAATCTCGTTGGTCCTAAGGGATCCTATTTAGGAAATTAAATTGGTCTCCCGGCCGCTTAACCTCGGGCCTCATTGAGGGCCTCCGATCGCTGAGGTCTAAGTTTTCTTAATTTTATTGGGGTAACTCAATTTTAATTCTGTCAGAGAGGTTAAAAGCATAATCGTTGCTATTGTATTAGTGTTGTCATAAAAATCGAGCCAAGTGTATGTCCGACTTATGCTTTGAGAGTTTCGTGCCTACGGTAACATTTTTTTTTTCTTAAGATTAATATAATACTTTTAAAAAATCTAATTCAAGTTTCGTTGTTGGTAACCTGTCAATCTTTTTTTCGGTGGTAAAAAAGTAAATTAGAAATACTCTGTTCAACCAGCTTGTCAATAGAAAAACGCGGCAATTTTTTTAATTTGCCACCATTTTCTACGGGCAGAATGGTTAAACAAACTCTATTTGTATTTTTTAGTACAGATGGTGTACTTTGTAGGCTCAAGTGCGAGAAGTGGGTCATTTTACGTCAAGTCCAAAACTGCGGAGGGCCATCTGTACTAAAAAACGTCGTACGAGACACGTGCAAAAACGAAATTTCATGTTTTTCGCACTTGTGTCGTAATGTACTATTTTATGGCAATTTATGATATTTTATTTTATGTGTGAAGGCCCAGTTCCACATAACGCTGTCTGTGGCTGCCTGTTGCCATGTGCAGTAGGATGTTATTACTTGTACGAGTATCATGTTTGTAATGATAATACCACCACCACCATCATCAGCCTATGATAGTCCACTGCTGGACGTAGGCCTCTCCTACTAACTATGCGTATAAACGCATTAGGAGGAAAATGCCCATAATCGCCACGCTGGGCAAGCGGATTGGCGATCGCAGTAATGTGTCCACTATGATGACGCTGCTGCCATTCATGAAACTTTTATCAAATAATGGTCAGTGACACTTCAATTCCTTAGTCGACTTTTACGACACCCGCAAGAGGAGTTGTGTATTCTTATTGCCGTCACCAGCGGCTACTGAGTGATGATACAATCATTGTTAATATGAAATAAATCCAATTTTATTTATAAATATTCGAATCAATGCAAACATGTAAAAATAGAAATATGATGGATTTCTCCGCTTCTCTAGGAAATCTATAGGTTGTGTAGGTAGAACAGTCCAAAATAGCACTCATTAAAATTAAAACATTCAATGATAAAATAGCAGAAACCTTCCAGGAAATACGAACTATGTAGGTACATAAGTAGAATCTTGAAATGATTTGAGAGCTTCACAAAAACATGCCTTTTAATATTATCGACGTAGGCACGTTAAATATTTACTTGGTTTTCCTTTGAGTTGATTCACTTTGAAGGCTGTACGCACGGGGAGAATATTCTATGTCAGATCTGCTTGGTGTTTTTAGAGGGATGTTATACTAAATGGAGTGATTTACGTTGGTAGTTTTCAACGTACATAAATGAAAACATTGAACTAACACGGCACGTGCAGTATTTTATATGGGTTCTATGATTCACAGGCTTTGTCAACCTCCGTAGTCTAGTTGGTAGTGACCCTGCCTACGAAGCAGGAGGAGGAATACCCGCGAGGACATTATTTGTGTATTTATTTATCACAAACATTTGTTCCTTCGTCATGGCTTTGTATGTATTTAAGAACTCTTTATATATTTAAGTATAATATAAGTATATATCTGTCTACTAAATATATCGACATGCCTGGTAGGTACATCACAAGCCTTAATTGAACTTTCCGTGGGAACAGGTAAATTTGTGTGAAATTTTCTAAGATATTAATTTTATATTTATTTATGATCTTCGAATACTTAATTAGGAAATCAGTTCAAGTCACATTATTATGACTATTAGGATTTATTCGATAATAAGTTGTGTGCAAAGTACAATCAGACTCGAAAATTGTTACGGTAAAACTTTTAACTTACGGTAAAAAAATTCAATAACTTTAAGGTAGTTGCACCATCAACGGCGAGTACCTAAGCGATGACCTATCAACTGTTGTCTTGCCCAAGAAACGTACAAAATATACAGACCTGTTGTCAGTAGAAGCGACACACACATTAAATTATAATCTATCGCTGGCTGTTCACACTGCGGAACGAGTGTATTTTCTAAGAAAATTTATCCGCAATCGAAGAAATAATTCACCGGTCGCTAGTTCGCTGCGCGAGGAAACAGTGTCTTAATTTATTTCAAAAATTAAATCTTCAAGGTGCTTAGACAAGTTGCCAATCTCTAACGCTTAATCGTCAATCGTAAGCGAAACGCAGCTAACTGCCAGAGACAGAGAGGGAAAACTACGATACGCTGCTAAGCGCTAGCGATTGGCAACTTGGCTAAGCATCCTGGTGAGTTTAAAATGAATAATACTGGGATCTCATGTAACTTGCTTCTATAACGTAGCGATAAAAATGTCTGAAAAAAACCTAATGTTTTTTTCGGAAATTTACGAAACTTTTTTCTGTCTGTTTCGGGTTTTGAACAAAATAATCATTGTCATTATTACTCAACATTCCTTTCACCTATTTCACTGACAGTTTCTCGATGACATCCCGGTCCCTTTTTGTAAGTGAAAAGTAGACGGTATGAACATAAGTTTAGAGTAGAAAATAAAAATAGTAAACAATAATTGTATTTTTCCGAAATAATAAGATAAAAGTGAGCCGATTGGATAAAAACGGGATTTTCCCGGAAATTTTCAACGCTATTATAACCTGTTACTGATCTATTTTCAGTCATATAGCAGAGCATAATATTCTTTGCCTTTCAATGGTACTCTTCAAAATATTTAAACTTAATTACGATCAAGTTATAAACACAATTGTTGTTATACTTTACTTCATTAAAAAAAATAGTGGGATTATTCGAAACAAGATACGATGCGCAAAAAAGTAACGAGCTTACCCCTATTTGCAACTTTCTTAATTACCTTTTCTCTTTGAGCGGAAAGTAGAAGCGTCCTTGAAAACACCTATACGAGTACGTGTACGTTGTAACTTTGGGTATTAAATACTTAATGTACACGCTTTCACTGAACAAGATTTGAAAGTAGGAGCGACATTATGAGAAAGCTGCGAATGAAATTATGCTGATTAGTGACATCTGATCTGGGATCTTATTCTGGTATTTTCTCCATACAAAAATACGGTTCTATTTTCGTTTTTTATATTAAATTCTTTGTTGATGGAGTAATTTAAAAATAAATTACATCAAATATGGCGGACTTCATACATAAAGAGTACGAAACATTTTAAAATATTTGTCTATTTCGAGGTATCGGTTTCGATCCGGCCTGATAGCGAAGTACGTGAATAATCAATTAATCATATACAGTGATTTTCTAACCCCTCTTCTTTTGGTAGCAAGAGCTACTGCGTGACCTTTATTCATATTTTTTTCTAGTCAATAGACTAAGGGAGACGGGACGGATCAGGGATAATTTTCGAAGAAAATGCTCAACCATGATGATTTTATATTAAATAATTTTCCATCTTTATTTACTTAAACTTTCACAATCGTAACTCAGATTTATGCAAGTAACGACACACCTAATACGTTTGGATAATTGGAGAGTTTAAAAAGTTACAAGTTCGAATTTATTTTAACAACAAATTGTTATGGAATGCGTTTGATTTTTTCATCAAAGTTAAAAAATATATGTGATTTTATCGCGTGGTGGTCACCACCTGATATATGAAAAATCAAGGCCAATAAAAGCCTACCTTTATTCTGTGTCAAGATTTTTTTACATTCGCTGCGGCAATTAGCTTAACTCGTAATTAACCATACTATGTAAGGGGTCGAAAAACCCCCTACCGCAGTGAACGTGTTGACTGTCTAATGTTTTGTCTGAATTAATATGTTTTCTTTTTAGATTGAATGTAAAAATTAGGAAAATTCAAGACGTTAAAAAACAAATTAAAAAGTTTGAAAGTAGCTGTAGATGTTATATGAAAAATTACACTTAATCTGAAACTTCTACAAAATATATACATTCTCATACTGGGTGGCATCGGAGTCGTGATCGTCCGCACTGTGAGAAACGAGTTAAGATGGTCTTTTTGAATAAGCTTTCCTGTGGAAAAATATGAATAGCAAAAAAAATACGGTTTTCATACTGACCGTTGCGGATGTGTCCATGGTTTCCAGACACGTTTCATGAATGTGTAAACACAGTTGGAAGGGATCAGTATGGAGAAATAGAAACATACTAATGAACAGCAGCTGTACTAGTCTTAAAAACGTAACGATTTTCATATCGGTCCCATAGGAAACCTAGTCCAGAAAAGTCATCCCCTTAATTCACCAGGTGAAATGTACTAACATAAATACTGTCTGAGTCACATATTTTATCATGTGTGGTTTCTAAAATAATGCAATTGTTCTTTTTGTATTTATTTTATTCTTAGTACATATTAAGGCGCTAGAAAACAGTCCACAATGTTAATACTGTGTGGTTACGATTGCAATAACGCAGTGGCAGCTCATAGCACGGCTACTGATTTCCTTTTCTCCCACAGGTTGTTCCTGCAGTCTCCAGCCAACCCTGACCTCCTGTACATCATCTTCTTCTGTCACACCCAGCTGACAGTCACTCTGCTTCTCTGCTTCATCTTCGGGAGCAAGGTAGGCACGGTAAGAGAGGAGACACTGTTACAGCACCTTTGTAACACCTTTATATGCCTGTTATACCCACATTTGTGAGCAAAAACATAATGCTTGAACATAGGAATAGTCTTCTGTCGAGTACATCATCACCATATCTCAGTCCACTCCTGGACGTACTACTATTAACTATGCCACTAGACGCATTAGGAGGCTAAATGTTTATAATCGCCACGATGTGGTACGCGCGTAATGTGTCCACTATGATGACGCTGCTGCCCATCATCAAACTTCTGTCAAAGAATGGTCAGTGACACTTCAATCCCTTAGTCTGTTCTTATGACACCCGCGGGAAGAGTTGTGACAAATGTATTACTTCTGCCGTCACCGCACGGCCACTGTCAAGTACAGAGAGGAATAAAAAGAGGAATAAATGATGGTTATTTAAATAATCATGTCTTTTATTAGAAAGAAGTTATACAGGATGTACCAAAATAGTGATTCTTTAATGAGGCCATTGAGAGCCTATTACACCATTCCCCAATGAAATAAATCTGGCAGATAAATGATAGTTTTTTTTTCTTTTATATACCTGAGAAAAAGGATAATGAAACATTTCATGTTTAGCTGACGGACATATTTATTTATCCGAGAATTGTGAAACATTATGTTAGATAAAATATTATTGTTATTACTATACAGTGTGCTACCATGACCTGGGCTTTTACGAAAATAGATAATAATACTCATAACTAGCAATCGTTTTCAAGTATTACCATCAAATATTTAAATTGACCATACAATTAAGTTTATTTCCTCCGAACGCTCAATATAACGCGAGTACTGCTTAGTTGTCAAACGTTGCGAGTGGCTGCGATCTCTCACTGTCAGGTGCAAAGTAACGATTAATTTAGAAGTACATTGCTTCTCAATCATTTTTTCTTAGGAAGTTAATTTGATTTTTTAATAAAATAATGCTCATGGTAATAGGCTAAAAATCTGCAACGCATTCCTCGGTTTCAATAAAAGCTAGTATCATGGATACACACTGTATATTTTCTGATTAATCTAATTAAAAATATATATATATTTATGGGGCCTATTTCTAATGAAAATACCATAGTGAATGGACACTGAAACGATTTTTCACTATTTTTGTTACAACAAGCGATATTGCATCAAGGCTATCATTCAAAACAAAATGTCGTGAAATAAAATGTTTCAGAATACCCCCAGGGTTGTGCAATCAGCAGAATAGCTAGACGTCTGGCTAAAGTGTTTTAAGAACAAAATGGACTTTCATTTTCAGTTCAATAGCGTTGTCAGCACCCTAGTAACCGTACCATGAGATGCCGCTACGTTATTAATGCGCGTTTACATTCTATCCATCCCGCTCGCACAGATTTCTATACATATTGGCGTGAGCGAGCCGGATAAAAAGTAAACGTGCATTTAATATAGCCGCGGCAGTGGTTGTAGTACGAGTACTGCTAATAGTTCAAATGAAAACGGAGGCGTTTTTCATTTTGAGTTTCATTTACAATTTGAGAGTTGGTGAATTACGTTATCGTTACCTATTTTGTGACTTTTATGTTTCAAGTACTTATTGAAGTCGCTAGTTTTATTTTGTTACTGGAAAGAAATACAATTTTTTTATGTTAGGTAAATTACATGTGACAGGATATTAAAAAAACCGGCCTAGGGCGGGTCGGACTCGCGCGCGAAGGTTCCGTACCATTATTAATTTATTATTAAAAAATACAGTTAAATCAACCTACCTCAAAAACTATAAGAGATAAGATAATCAAACCAAAAATCGTTGAAAGAGTTTATTAATGTGCATAACATATATTTTTAGAATGTTATATTCGTAGTTTAAAAAATAGAGGGGGGGGACACATTTTTCAGATTTTGAGGGCTGATATCTCGAAAACGATTTGCTTGAATAAAAATGAGATTTATAAATCTTCATATTATTTTCAAAGACCTTTCTATTAATACCCCACACGCTTATATATTTACAACTAAAAGTTTTTTTCTATCCCTCAGCTACATGTATGGAGGGCCCCCACCCCAATGTTTTTTTTTTTACAATTTAGTATTATAATCCTGTAGCGGTTCATACAACACATATCCTTACCAAATTTCGTTACTGTAGCATTTATAGTTTCCGAGTAAATCGGCTGTGACAGACGGACATGACGAATCTGTAAGGGTTCCGTTTTTGCCATTTTGGCTACGGAACCCTTAAAATAGCCCAAGAGCATGTCGGGTCATGCTCAGTCTGTGTCCAAAACGGCTGGGTCGATTATGTTCGAAATAAGTACATTTTAAAGTATTCTCCAAGGAGGGTGCTCCGGACGAGGGCCCTCTTAATGGGTCGAAACATGTCGAGCAATCATCGACTTAAATACGTGAGTCACCCGGTTTGATAATATTTTAATATATTTTGATAATTACATAATATTGTAACAGGCTCAGCCGTTTTTGAATAACTATGGAAACTTGATACACGTATGATACACTGAGCATGGCCCGACATGCTCTTGGCTGTTTTTTGTTGCATACCTAAAATATACGTGCGTCATCTACCAAAATATACAGGGTGTAATCGATAAGTGTTTACAGGCCATAATTCCGTAAATATGAGAGATATCAGAAACTTTTAACTGATATCGAAAGTACGTTACCCAACGAGTAAAATTACATTAATAACTTTTTCTATTTCAAAATTATTAACTTAAAACTCTCCCATACATTTAGTATGACGACTTACAGCCTTAAAGAATGTCGGGTGTCGTAAGAGATAAAACTTAGAGATTCGTTATTTGTACGAATACATTGTAATAAAATAATAATAATACTACTACTACTACTAACATTTATTCTTAAATAAAAAAATATTCGTATTAAACTAGTCTTTGAATACACGGTTACGTATTAAATGTATTGGAGGGTTTGAAGTTAATGTGTGAGATATTTCTGATTTTATTTCAATAAAGTTATTAGTGTAATTTTACTCGTTGGGTAATGCACTTTTGATATCAGTTAAAAATTTTCTGATATCTTTCATATTTACGGAATTATGGCCTGTAAACACTTATCGATTACACCCTGTATAATCCTAAGCGCTGACAAAATAAATTGGATAGGTAGACGCCCCGTAATGCGGTTACCCACGCAAAACAGAAGTGAGTTAACAGTATCCTTACCATTATTTTACATGTCATTTGTGCAAAATAGTACATTGTGCATCAAGGGAGGTGAGTACGGAATTACTAACGACGCCATAGGCGTAGGGTTTTTAATGACTCGAGTTAGTATTCCGTTTACCGACCGTGATGCACACAATGTTTTTCATCACACTTGCCTACAAAAAAAACAGTTTTAAGACAAAATATTATTAAATGACGCACTGACATTTCTATTACTCCCTAGGGATTTTCACTTTTCTATTACTCCCGCTATGCATGCAAGCAATGGCGCACTTAGACAGCAAGTGTGACGAAAAATATTTTAACACTGTGTTTGGCCTGGCCAGCCTACGTACTACATACTACTACGTACTACTCGTACATTGAATCTATCTGTCTGTTTGTTTGTGTGTGAGTCTCTCTGGCATCGCTCCCGAATGTTCTTAATTTACTTGATGGCTGCTGCCACAAATGATAGATTACAGATTTTTTTACAAATTGAGAACGTTTAACCATATTTATGATATTAACCAAATATGGTTAAACGAGGGCAAAGCCGTAGGTAAAAGCTAGTATTCGATTGTAAATCTTTGTCTGTCTGAGTCTTTGTCAGCCTCCGTAGCCTAGTTGGTAGTGACCCTGCCTACGAAGCTGGAGGTTCCGGGTTCGAATCCCGGCGAGGGCATTCTTTGTGTATTTATTTATCACAAATGTTTGTTCCTTGGTCATGGTTGTCTATGTATTTAAGTATCTATATGTATCTATCTATTATATATATCGTCGCCTGGTACCCACATTACAAGCCTTAATTGAGCTTACCGTGGGAGTAGGTCGATTTGTGTAAGATGTCCCAAGATATTTATTTATTTATTTATTTATTTAAATAAGATTTGGTGATCAATAAGTATTGCACGTAAGTATGTATAACATGGCAACGATCCAAGCCCTCTAAGCCATGTAAGGGATGACGCGTATGACAACAGAGGATGCGTTCCCCTTGTACTGTCGGCTCTAATTATATGTATACAATTTTGATCCTTATTCCTTTGACGTACGTTCCGAAATGAATATATATTATTAGACGTGACTGTACTCGAGACTAAAAATTAACAAGTTTCTCTTTTGTTTTGTTTCTCTTTGTTTTTGTTTGTTGTTTTTTTTTCAGTTTGTCTGTAATAAAATTTTCACGTATAGACTAGCACCATGTTCAACAATACAATACAAAACCCTTTCTGCACACCTCGCACGTAATAAAAAAAATAAAATAAAAAGTACACAAAACAAAATAAATACAATAAACAGAGGTCACAAAAAGCGGCCACATAACTAAAAAGCGATCTCTTCCAGACAACATTTTGGTAGAGAAGACACAATTTCAAAAATGGTGGTGCAGAAAAAGAAACATATTTAGTTGAAAAATTAATACCAACAACACAAACATAAATTCCAATAGACAATATTAACAATTTTATTAAACATAGTATAATCAATGTTTCGAACTATTAGTCCCTGGAGTAAGGTCCTACAGAAAGCCAAAAAGTTATGGCTTGATGTCGTAGGTAACTATTGGACCCTCTATTGAGGATGCAAAAGACCGGGCAAAGTGGAAGCATAAGGGCCTTATCACACTTGCGATTTACAAGCGAGGCGAGCGCGCAGCGTGATCGTTGCGAGCCCGTAACCAATTCGCCGCGAGTGCGTTGCGATTTGGCCGCGATCGCGTAACGAATACGCTGCGCAGCCGTTAGTAAATCGCTCAGAGTGATCTGAGTCTTGGACAGTCACTAATAAGATTTATTATTACATAATGGATACCAACTCTTGACGCGGCAAACTCGGTGCGCAGTCGCGGCGTATTCGTCACGCGGTCGCGGCGTAATCACGACACCATCGCGGCGAATTGGTTGCGGGCACGCGACGAACACGCCGCGCGTACGCTTCGCTTTCGCCTCGCTTGTAAATCACAAGTGTGATAAGGCCCTAACACACAGAAAACGGATCCTGACACTGGTTGGGATATAACACCAGGATGATGATGATGAGTTACATCTTTCTTAATAGCCAATCACAGGCAACTCATAGGGCCCATCTCGCTCACTTCATTTGAGCGAGATGCACTACGAGTATAGTATACTGCGAGTGAGTTTAAACACGCAAAAGCTATTTATTACAACGCAAACTCTTGGTAATGACTGTTCGTTATGCGGCTTGGTTTACTAATGAATAGCTTGTTCTCCCTGGCTAATCAGTGGGCATTAGGCAATATACATTAAATGGGACTTAATAAGAAGAACGATAACGAAAATATTATGTTATTGAAATAGCTACAATGAATGTCTAGCTTAATTCAGACTTTGGCGAGACGATAATTTGTGATTGACTAAAATAAGTTCGTAAATATAGGTGACATACTTAAAAATATGATTTGTTGTGTGTGCCTAGTAGTTCACAAAAGCTTAAGTTATTATTCAATAATGCAACGGCAATCTCTTATATGTACATAAGTACGGTACTATTTTATAGTAACTACGTAGTGATTGTCTTTCTGACAGCACCGACTGTAGAATGCTTAGCGAAGAAGAAGAGATAGTGAAATACTTGATGTGCAGATGTCATGCAAAGACATTAGTCCAGACAAAGGATGAAATACTTCGATTCCGGCTATCTGGAACCGAAGAAAGTCAAAGCGCTGCCGCAAGGGTCCGTCTTCGAACATATTGGAGTTTATAGAACAATCCCTAGGGTGGGCCCGCGAAATGATCCCAATGGGTCGAAGTGTATCCAAGACCTCACCAATAAGATAAGATTGTCAGCAACATGTGATCTTCTGTTCTCTTTTCAATTATATTGATTAAAAGGAGTCGGGTAGCCGCGAGTTTGCCACATTTTGCTGTTCAACACAAATTATGCTAGCACCTAGGTCATATCATTAAGATTTTTTTCTATAATGCTGGCCATGTAACTCTTCTGCTTTTCAGCAAAAAATAAATAAACTAAAGTCTATCCAACAGTGATGACAGATGTGTATAAAATTAAATGTTCCCGAAGTCGGGTTTCTATGTTATTAGTGTTTTTACAGAAAGATCCTTATATTACATAATTACTATTTCAAAGCTCTGAACGGCAGAACTTTCAAAGCAGGACTTTCTAGTTTATCCTCATAATATTGCAATTTATGCAACTGCTGTAAATGCATACGCTTATTTTAGCCCGCTGTCCACACATATTCGTTTTGTCAAGTAGTGAATTGCAAAGAGAGTGGAATTTGCTCTGACGCAAATAACTAGCATGCTTGTACAACGCTTTCAAAAGGATTATTTGCGATTTTATAGGTCCTGGCTTGTTCTGTTTCGAATAAAGCATATATCATTTGACATATTTCACAGAATATATGATGTGACTTAAGTTGTGAACAGTAGGGTGGAAGTACCAGTGGGTAACATGTCAACAGAATATTATTTATTTTTAATCACAATATTTTGCTCATACCTATATAAATCTGCATAAAGTATTGTAATATATTTTGGGAGAGGAGTTTGTAAGTTTTGTTAAATAATATTTATTTTAAGGGGTTGTCACCCTATATCGAAATTTCTCAAAATTACAAAATTTCTTAATTTGGTACAAGTGTCATGTGCATTTGCTGACAGTCCCAATAGATGGCACCTCAGTACAAGTTTGAATGTCACATATTGGAACTTTGAAATTGTAACACTCAGTCCTAATAAATGTCAGCCTGTCTTAAAAATATGCAAATAATTTAGATATAAATAAGCCAATTATTTTAAAGTTGGTATATGGAGAACTAATTAAAGGCACATTATTTTTTTATCGTTTAAATGCCCTAAAAGTTGATTTTATATTATCGATGGCAACTCAAGCAATGACGACGAGTATTGGGACAGCGTCGGTACAAGTACTTTCACCTTAATATGTTTAACTAATCTAAAAACAACTAACAATTCGATGCCCTGAGAAAATCGAAGTATACTCTGGCCAACCAGTGACAGTTGAAAAGACAGAATTCAATAAATGTAAGAATGAATATTTGGATACCCCTAAAAAATTTGAATTTGCCACCACGGGATAAGTAGTAATTGTGAGGGCAGTAGGATCACGAACGTAAAGTATAAGGATAGGAGACAGGCGAGTTGATGTTTGTGGATATGAGGTTGTTTGTTATTCTCTTGATTAACTTTACGTTAGCGGTAAGCAATGCAATCAAAAGTTAACATTGTTGATTATTTTACAAAGTCGAACTTGTAATCGAGCAGATGATCACTCCTAAGCAAACGAAAAGTTAATGAAGAAAGGTAATACATGCTTGGAATCAGAAAAATGTTTTGTTTATCCAAATTCTATCTACCCTTACTGACCCCAAAGTGTCCCAAACATGGAAAGAGGTGTGTGAGGTTTTTTACCTCATTCCTCCCTCTTTTTTACGTTAATCCTGGAAGCTAATGTTTCGAGTCTTTTGATGATAAAAGATGATATTCATCACCGATACGCATGAAGTATGACATAATTTTATGAAACGCTGAAATAATTGAAATTTTTGAATTCATTTTTTTTCTCTCAGGCATACATGGTGTACAAGGGTCATGGAAAAGATGAGCGAGAGAAGACTGGCAAGTTCAGATCGCGAGCTGCCGAGTCAACCTACACCATGACCACGAACCGCAGCACTAGGTTCTGCGACAACATGACTGAGAGGGAGTTAGAGGTATGTATTCATAGCTACTAGATTACCAACAAACTTACGGAAAAGAAAACTTTATAATTTCATTAATTTTCTTAGGAGGAGTTCCGAAAAATCTGCAACCAACTCGAGAAACTACGGGAGCGATGTGGCACTGGAGTTATATCCAGACGCATCACAGCCATGCAAGATGCTTCGGCGCTACATGAAAGAAAACCTACCACGTCAGATCACTCTGCTCCTCTCAAACTGAATACTGTGTTCAGTGCAGTAGCTGACCGCCTCATGTGCACGGTCACACCCGCTGAAGAATCCAGTAGCAGTGGTAGAGATTTACCCTTTGAAGCTCCTCCGGCTTACAAACACAAGACGTTCAGTCCTTTAAAAGCTGTCGATGATAGCCATACAGAACCCAGCCATACAGATGTTACAATAGCGACTGACTCTCCTAAAAGGAAAGCAGAACTAAGCGAGGAACAGAAAGATGATAAGCAGAACGGGGTTTTCAAAATTTCGGGTGAAGCTAACTGTAGTGACATCAGACCTCCCGAGGTAGCTAGTAGGAATGGTTTTAGTGGTAAAAGTGAAAAGAGTGAACTGAAGTCAAGCCCTAGTAGCACTGAGACTCTGAAAGGTGTGAGATCAGGCCACGCACGGACACATGCAATTGTTATAAATCTTGATGACAAAAGTCGTTTTACTGAAGAAGTCACTGTTTAATCTTCCATATTTGTAAACACGTATCTTCTAAAGGTTTGTCGTGAAAATAATTTCAAAGACTGTACTTACTTTGATGTAATTGTAATCCAAATAGATTGTCCAAAGATAGATAAGTATTTTAAATGCTAGTCTTAACTGTGATCGAGTATTACTAATTTTGGACCCTTCTATGTATTGCGTTTTAGTTGAAACTATTAGGGAAGTAATATCATTTAACAGTGGATAATTTAAACTCATTATTACTTAAATTATTGTGACAGGAAAAATGAACACTTTGTTTTTAGATTATCATTTTCATATTGGGGTCCAATTCCAGTAATGTAGTCATCTCGTTATGAAATAATTTAAAGCATATCATGGTAATCTAATTCTTATTCCACAGAGATTTAAAATATTTTATCTTTTGAATTTTAAATTGGTGGGATTGGGATAGTGTACAATTTTATGTAAATAAATAATTAGTGAGTCGTTTACCGAAGCAAATTGAAAAGGTTTTCTTAGAAATTTTGCATTCCGCTTAACGTTCTTAAAACTACATAGGTAATGTGTAGAACTGAATGTTTCAAAGTTTTTTTATTTATGACTGTTACAGCGATACATATAAAAAAAAATGATAAGCAACGGATAATCAAAATAGAAAAATCTGGAGGCAATGGCAGTGTAATTAAAACTAACATAGCATAATTATGTACCTAACTATCCTAGCTGATAAAATTTTAAATCATTTGTTCCTAAGTAGCAAATCATGTGATAAAAGATGAAAATCATTGCTTCTTCAAAAAGTATTATTTCTGATGCCAAAAATTGATTTCTTTATGAATAAGTTAAATTAGATAAATAAGTAGAAAGATAGCTTTGTATTGATGTTGACCATTATAGGAGTTACAATTTATACATGAATATCGTCATGGTTAGGTACTAAATAATTCCTTCAGAGCTTTATTTTGTGTTCAAATTAATGTCATAATTGTTATATGCTTGTATTATATGAAGGTATATTGTAATTATCCAGCCACGAAAGACAACTAGTGAATCTAGTAATTTGTGAATAATAGTATTAAGGAAATCTTTAAAATAAGATGTAAATATTGCTAAATTCATGCATAAGTTACAAAGAATGATATTGATAACGCTATTTTGTGCCATTAATTTCTATGAGAAAATGTGAATGAATGGATGGGCACATTTAATTTGTATTTAATGAATTATGTATGAATTTGTTATGGATATGACGTAAGATTATGCGTGCAACAATTTGTAAGCTGTAGTTTGGTCCGCAATAATATCTTGACAGAGTTGTGGAATCATTAAAAATAATATTTTGTACAATGAAATGCACTAAATCATTTGAGATGTCCTTAATTAGAGCGGCAAAGGTCATTATTGCGATCTTAAATTAATGTACCAAATTTATTAGTTATTTATTTATCATCATCATTCGAGACATTTATCGTCCGCTGCTGAGCATAAGCCTCTCTTCTAGTACGCCACTCATCCCGGAATGCCATCCTGAGCCAATCTAACCCAGAAGTGTCCCGCAATCTTGCGAATGTCGTCTACCCAACGAGCTAACAGACGACCAGGGGTTCTTTCATCTGAAATAGGCCACCAATCCGTTTAGGACTAGTCACCCTTCCGCCACTCTGGTTGGTAGCATGTCCTGTCCAGTTCCATTTGAGGTTAGTAACCATATCTCCTGTATCTGTAACCATAACTCGCTTTTGTAGTATGGTTCTCGAGTGGCGGCCACGTACCGGAAGGCGCAGCGTAGGTAGGCCACAAGCATTACCTGGTGAAGGTCGCAGGAGTCCGCTGGATGCGGGTGGTACAGGACCGGTCATTGTGGCAATCTTTTGGGGAGGCCTATTTTCAGCAGTCGACGTCTTTCGGCTGATGTGATGATGATGATGATGATTATTATTCAAATGGTGTGTAATTGTAACTTACATCTTATCCAGCCAGTATATACCACTTTATCATGAAGGGTTTGATTTATTTTGAATCATTTGTACTGCACATTCCAAATAATATTGTTTTAGAATAGAGAAACAAATAAATGTGTTTTCCTAATATTCGTGAAAAATGGCTGTTTAGAATCTTTAGAAATATGGCCAATGCGCACAAGTATATTATTTAAATTTTTGATTTATGCTAGAATATTGTAAAAGTACTCGGAACTTTTATTAAAGGACAACTAATAATAATATTCTGTTGTATGTTTTTAATAACGTTATTCTTGGTTTTGTAAATTTTAATAGAAGGAAGATATTTAATATGTTTTGTTTAGCTTCAATAAGATTAAATGCCAAAGGAAAATGTCTGTGTATTAAATAACTTTATCGTTACATAAGTTTATTTCTTTAAGGTAAACTCACAGTATTTTTCCATCGATCGCTTACAAATAGTCGTTAATTAAAGGCCGGATCACATCCGGTGTGCACACCTAGCTCCTTAAAATTTCACCGGCCTCATGACACCAAAGCCTAGCAGTTTAATAGCAATAGCCACAAAGTCATACATGACCCACAAGGCAGAGTATTTGGGTCAAAATTCTTTTCGATGTCTTATTTTGTGTCCCTACAAAACGTGACGGAGTGGTGATTTTTGTATGAGATGTTTTGTTTTAAATTTCTGATGTATGGATTAAAATCTAGCGTGAAAAATAAATACAAGTGCACCGATTTTCTAATACACTGATTCTAAACAGCAACTAAAAGCGTGACAGAGTGGTATGAAACAAGACAACGAAAATAATTTTGACCCATTTGTCGTTCTTACTCCTGGAAGCAGGAACTTCCACCGCCGAGCCCACCGACCTGACAGTAGGACATGCAAACCGGTTTTGAAAAGTATGGGAAAAACGGTTAATAACCGGTTATTTATCGTATCATACAAATAAAACCAGTTTACACGTCCTACCTGACAGTGTGCCTCAAATGGCATACAGCAAACATACTGACACTGATACTGGTAGGTACTGATTTATAAATTGTAGACGTTGGAAATTTATAAATACGGGTGGGATGGTGTATGTAGGTATGTATGTAAATTTTTTAGTGTACACAAAACAGGTAAAAATACACATTAGCACAAAAAATTTGACGGGTACAAAGGCGAACTTATCCCTGTAAGGGATCTCTTCCAGTTAACCTTTGAGCAAAGGAGTTGTCTATATGAAGCAAAAGATAGACAAACATACCGGGTACAGTGGAGAATAATAGTTATATAAAAAAAGCGTTTTTACAGATTTTTTCCAAGTAGAAGTCCATTTTTCTGTCGGTGATAATGTTACGCAGTGAGTTTTCTGTAAGAAATAAACTAATGTTTACTTATTTAGGAAAATGCTATAAGCATGGTTAAGCCAAAGTGGTATGAGAATGTACATTTTATAGATTTAAGTAAATTATTAAGTAATAATGTTCAGAAATAAT
Organism: Thaumatotibia leucotreta; assembly: GCA_025490895.1. NCBI lineage: Eukaryota > Metazoa > Arthropoda > Insecta > Lepidoptera > Tortricidae > Thaumatotibia > Thaumatotibia leucotreta. The sequence goes on from JALPQI010031398.1 coordinate 52,960, forward strand.
GTAAATATTATGATTATTGCTTCAATATTTCATAAATGATTTGCAATAATAATGATGTTAGTAAAAGGATTAAGTATGAAAGAGCTATAAAAATACAAAGATTGTCTGTCGTGAGTGACGAAGTTAAAGAATACGAGATACAATTTTATCGAAAGTCACTGCAAATTGATCGACTTATCATGATCCTTATTTCACTAGGTATTTATAAAGCTCGTATTCAGTAACTCTGGGTAAGCAGATGATATCCTATCACATAATGCCGCGGCCACGACATTGGTCTAAGGAGACCGGCTTAGCGGAAAACCATACGTGCGAGAGGGAGTACCCATATCGGCATCTCGCTCCAACTCATGGATCGCCGCTGGTCGCCTTAGACCAATGTCGTAGCCGGGCCTCATGATTTCATTTGGGTCAATCGTAAAAAAAAAAACATTGTTAAAAGTGTTAATGAAAATAAACTTGAACGTCACAATTTTGGTGCCACGTATTTGAACTATGTCTAACAACCTTTGCTAGTAAATAACGTTTTTTTATGAGCAATCAGCAATACGTGTGTACGTATTTTCGAAGCTGCATGTTTTTACTGCCAAAGATTTCTGGTCAGAGTATATCCCAAGTAGTTTGTATGACTAACTTTTGTAAAAGTTAATGTGATTTTTGGATTGACTAAGTTGTTAACTATGTACAATTTTTTCACAATTGACCCATTTATATACTTACAAAGAAAACTTATGAAAATTAAGCGAAAAGCTAAAATTGAGTAGGTACGTTACATGAATGTGTAAATAAACCCTATTTTTTTTCTTCAAAGGTCAAATTCTCTCATACCTACTTTCTTTTTTATATAAGGCATTATGATTTACTTCATGCAGATTTTCTTATAAAGGCTGGCATGAGTAATAACTATAAAATACGTTGACTGTCTGAATAAAGAAGTTTAGTTATCTATCGATTTTTTTACCCTATCCACAGATCAATGATCATATTTTCATGTCTCTCATTGATAAGAAGAACAGTATAACAGAACCCTCAGTAAGCTTACCAAAAATATGTGAGGGGCTTAGTAAAAATGTCCCAATCTGTAATCCTGGCCCTATACACGCTTAGAAATGATGATACAATATAAAGTCAATTATTAGGATTGAGTTATCTCTGTCAAAATTATTTTCGTTGTCTTGTTTCATACCACTCTGTCACGCTTCTAGTTGCTGTCTCGACACAGTATAAAAAATCCGGTGCACTTGTATTTCTTTTTCACGCTAGATTTTAATACATACATCAAAAATTGGAAACAAAACATCATCTAATACAAAAATCACAACTGTGTCACGGTTTTTAGGGACACAAAATAAGACAACGAAAAGTATTTTGACCCATCTATCTAATAGTGATCGACCACTATGAAGTCACTGTTCACGGCTCTCAGTTCAATACATTATCTTTCAATAATGTCACTTTTTGACACATAATTAGGGATCGGAACTATGGGTGCAAAACTTTAACAAAACTTTAAAATTGTCATATATGGGAACACTTTAGCCAAGAAAAATATGAATATTATTAAAAAATGTGTATCCAATTTTATTCCCTATCTCGAAATCTTCAACTTACAATGTGTGCGTGTGTAGATAATTATGGATGTATGTGCTATGTCAAGTCCACTTAACAAGTTTTATTAAAGTTTTGCACCCATAGTTCCGACCCCTACACATAATGTATTGAAATGACAGGCCGGTACCACACCACACGGTTACGGTTATATATATGCTACATTTTCGAGGTAATTTTATCTGGACTACGTGCCAATGTGACAATGTTCAAATTTCAAGTTGATAAAAGTGCAACATAGAATCTTAGCATGTGGTCAGCGAGGTGTCAGGATCAGGCGCGGATCCAGAACTTCATTGAGAGGGACGGCAAGTGCCCCATCGCCTCCCCCCCCCCTCTGGATCCGCGCCTGGACAGGATTGATTGCGTAGCGACCGAGCAATATTTACCAAAGCGACACAAAATTTTCAAATACTTTCAGCCGGTGCCTCATTCTTTTGTAAAACTATTAATTCTAAATTAACCGATATTAAGCAGCCAGATATTGCCAAGTGGTGACGGCAGTACGAATACATTTTGTCACCACCTCAACTCCTCCTGCGGGTGTCGTAAAAATCTACTAAGGAATTGAAGTGTCTCTGACCATTATTTGATAAAGGTTGATGACGGGCAGCAGCGTCATCATAGTGGACACATTACTGCGATCGCCAATCCGCTTGCCCAGCGTGGCGATTATGGGCATTTACCTCCTAATGCTTCCAAACGCATAGTTAATAGGAGATGCCTACGTCCAGCAGGGGACTATCACTGGCTGATGATGATGATGATTAAGCAGAATCCTATGATAAATTAGATCAACTTAGGGCTGATTTTTCGATCTTCAAAAGTATTCGTTTGTTTTTAAATTATTACCATCCTTATCTCAGGCCATCAGTCAAAAAAGGATAAAACTAATATTTATTTGAGAAATACTGTTAATTGGAGATTGAATAAAAGTTTACCCCTCAGTTACATGTATGGAGGGCCCCCACCTCATTTTTTTACATTTTAGTATCATAATCATGTAGCGGTTCATACAACTCATATCTGTACCAAATTTAATTACTAGCATTTATAGTTTCCGAGTAAATCGGCTGTGTAGTAGAGGTCCAAATGGAAAAAATTGTGCGCTGTGAGTTACAGTTCTGTAATTTTTACCAGAGCTAGAGGGTGTAAAAATAAATATTTTTAGAGGGGGAGGGAAAACCAATTCCCCCCCTGAACGAGGGGGGAGGGGGGTGAATGTGCAAACGGAAGGGTTATGTTTAAAAAAATTTCGTCTAATATTTAGGCCTACTATTCATTGTTTGGTATCATTTTCATATAAAACAGACACGGGGAATTCAGTTTTGATAATAAACATGAGGATTTTCATACATAAAAAAATAATTATTGGTATAAAGGTAAAATAATCACCGTTTTTATTTTCATTGTTGCGTTATATAAGTATTACAAAATGAATATATGAAAATAAAAAAATACTACAAGATAGCATATTTATTCTAGTTTCTAAAAATATATACTTTTTGGAACTTTCCATGCAAAAATAAGTTGGAAAAAAATTGCACCTGTCGCGTACCTCGAATAAAAAAGGGACGTTGCTTTGACTTATTGTTGACAGTACGTTTCTACTACGGGAATTTACCGATTTTGCGTGAACAAAATACTCCATAATGTCTGTTAGGGCAAATTGCATCAACCTGGGTTAACTAAGCACCCCGGGTTAAACGTTTATTTCACACGGAATTTGATAATTGATAAATTTCTTATGAAGTAAGTGACTGACCCGGCACTATACAGAGGATATCCGAGACATCAGCCTATGTGATATTAGAATGGCTCTTGAATACTTCAAAAATAACAGGGCGTTGGGGAAGACGGAATTATAGCTGAGCATCTGAAGCCAGGTGGTAAACCAATCCTTATGGCCCTTCAGAAGTTGTTCAACTCCGGAAGGGAGAACGCCTTAGGCATGAAACAGAAGAGTGGTGGTACTGTTCTTGAAAAAAGGTGACAACGCCTTATTGAAGAACTACCGATCCATCTCACTTCCGAGCCATATTTATAAGATGTTTTCAAGAGTCATTACGAATCGTCTTACATACAGGCTTGATGACTTCCAGCCTCCCGAACAAGCCGGTTTCCGAATTGGCGTTTCGTAAATGTTATACTGAAGACCGAGGAATAGGTATAACCTGCCCCTCTGTTTAGCGTTTGTGGACTACGATAAGGGGGGTTTCCATGACGTCCTAATGCGGTTTAATTTAGGTCGAGAGAAAGGGACAAGGCTATACGAGTCGTGTATCACTGCCCCTTTCCCAGAACCTAAACTAAATCGCATTAGTACGTCATGGTAACCCCCAAGACCTTCGATTTGATTGAAACTCTGGGCGTACTGCAGTCTCTTTAACGATACCAAGTAGACTACCGCTATTTCGAAATGTTGAGGTGTTTGTACGAAAGCGCCACTATGTCAATCCGCCTCCAATACCAAAGCTTGAAGCATATTATACTGCAGCGGGGAGTCAGGCAAGGAGGTGTCATCTCCCCTAATCTGTTTACCGCTGCACTGGAAGATGTCTTTAAGACTGGACTGGAAAAGGTGAGTATCAACATAAACAGCGAGTAGGTACCTCACTCACCTTCGATTAGCTGATGATACGGTGGTCTTGGCTGAAACCTTGGAAGATTTCAGTACGATGCTCGCTGACCTCAGTAGCGTCTTCGAGCGAGTTCGTCTTAGGATGAACATGGATAAGACGAAAACTCCCGTTACAATCGGAGACTAAACTCGAAGGTGTAGACGACTATAATATACCTAGGACAAGCTACCCAGTTAGGTAGGTCCAACTTTGAGTAAGAGGTCAATCATCGAATCCGACTAGGTTGGGCAGCGTTTTGGGAAGCTACGACACATCTTTTCGTCTAATATTCCGCAGTTCTTGAAGACAAAAGTATTTGATCAGTGTGGCAACACACACTGATCAAAGATTTAAAAAAGTGATGCTGATGACATACGGTACTGAAACGTTGTCGCTTAGAATGGGCCTCATAAGAAAGCTTAAAGTCACCCACAGGGCAATGGAGAGGGCTATGGTGGGAGTCTCTCTGCGAGGTCGTATTAGAAATGAGACGATCCGCAGCAGAACCAAAGTATAGCTCCATAGCTCTCCGAATCACTAAAGTGGCAGTGGGCGGGGCACATTGCACGTAGAACCGATGGCCAATGCGGCGGCCTCGCAGGTGGGTAGGCCCCCCACAAGGTGAAGGTCTCAGGAGTACGCTGGATGCGAGTGGCGCAGCACCGGTCATTGTGGCAATCTTTGGAGGAGGCCTATGTTCAGCAGTGGACGTCTTTCGGCTGATATGGTAATAATGATGATTTATGAAGTAAACGTTTAACAATTGATTGTCAAATTCCATATGATATAAACTTTTAACGTGGGTGAACTGGGTTAGTTGTTTAGTCTCGGTTAGTGAAAATTACCTTTATCGTCTTTGGTAATGAGATCATTACCTAATGACACTTTGTAAAAATGATTACCCATTCCGATTCATATGATCAGATACTATATATCATACATGTGATCAGATAGACCAGATATATAATATACACGCGGTTAATCGATAAAATCTAAAAATAGAATCTTCTGATCAAACAAAATTCTTAATATTCCTAGGTTATTTAAAAAAAGAAGATCAGAAAACATTCAATTTACTTTCATATCAATAAATATTTACAATTGTAATGTGAACAATAATATGCAAGTACAAAAATATGTATAATCTATGAGCAGTTGCCGGCACAAAAGTCTCTTTATTGAGATTACGCGGCTGTTTTTGTTGGAGGTACGCGTCAGGTAAATTTTTTTTCAGTGAATTTTTGTATGAAAGACTTACTAAATGTGTATATTTTTAAAAACTGCAATAAATATGCTATCTTACACAATTTTTTTAATTGGATTAGTTTGTTTTTTAATACTTATATGACGCTTAAATTAAAATAAAAACGGTAACTTTTTTACTTTTACTCCAAAAAATCTACATTTTTATATGAAATTGCTCATGTTTATGATAAAAAATGGATTTTCCAGGTCCGTTTTACACGAAAATGATACCAAACAATGCATAGTAAGCCTTATTAATTAGTAAAAAAATATTAAACGCAACCCTTCCGCATGCACATTCAACCCCCTTCCCCCGCGCTCAGGGGGGGAATTGGTTTTCCCTCCACATCTAAAAACAACTATTTTGAGACCCTCTAGCTCTGGTTAAAATTACAAAACTGTAACTCGCACCGCACAATTTTTCTCAACTTTGTATGGACCGTGACCCTTACTAGTGACAGACGGACATGACGAATCTATAAGCGTTCCGTTTTTGCCATTTTGGCTACGGAACCCTAAAAGAGCCACGTTTAACATATAAATAACAAAAACGCTGTACTCAAATATGTACCTACAGAAATACACAAACTTATGCTATGCGCATGCGTGGCATGAAGGCTATGATTAATTTTTAATCATGATAAATACTGACGTTGAGACAGGAACGGTGTCCTGGTTGTAGTTTAGGAGCTAGTTCAATTTTCATGTCCATTTTTGTTACGGATTCCTTACGCAGAGTTAAAGGTCAATAAAAGCTTAACGGTGTTATAGTAACAATCAGATACATAGGTAATTACATTTATAAATAAACATGGTATTATTAGCTTTTCAATATAATTATTTTGGTGCACAGTACAATTTTTGTACAAAATGTAGCTGTGTGTCTAGGTTTTCGCAATAAGTCAACATATCAGCTCGAATTACACACTTACACACATGTGTTTCGACGCACGACGTTTTTCAGTACAGGTGGCCCTTCGAAGTTTCGTTCTGTACTCCGTAAAGAAGCACAATCTATGCTGAAAAATAATATATGTATTAATAAAAGGTAACTTTTTATAACATTTTGGTTTCAGAAGTCCGTGTTATAAGGATTACATAAGTATGACTCCGACATTATTAAGTGAAATTCGATAATTTTAAAATGTGAAAATGTGGATGAAGGCATACAGTCGTTCTTGTTTTTAGAATTATTGTTTATTTTCGCCGTGAATTAAAACAATAAGAACTTTTTATTTATTTTAACCTAACATTTTATTAATCTCAAATATTTAAAGAATAAATTTAAACTTATCTCCTGGACTATGCTTACACAGGAATTTTAATTTCCTTTCGCTTAAAATTCTGTCTCCACTAAGAGTAATAATTACTTGAGTAGACAGCATCAAAAGCAATAATGTTCTTTAACCCCTTCTTTTAAAGCATATTATTGCCCACGCTTTTCTTGAAACGAAATAAATAAAGATGTCCAGGTGATCACTCATATTTTCCTTTTAAATGCAAAATATGGTTAATAGCGATAGAGGTGAAAGGCATGTTTTTAAGAACGGGTGCATTTTTGAATATATTTTGTGTCAAGTAAGAAAATATAATAACAGATATTTTACGCGAATTTACTCCACATCTTTTTTAATAAGTCCTTTTACATTATTACGGAGAAAAATATTTCGATAGATACCTACGTTTGTATGCTTAAATAACCACAAGCTGTGAATAAAGCCCAATTATAAATAAACCTTAATTCACAAGTCTAACCAGTGAACTTAAGTCCTAAGAAATATGAGTTGAGACCTACCTTTTTATGAGAACGGCATTGAAATTGGTTTTCCATGTGATAACTGATAAGGAACGAAAATAAACCTCCTTGTATGTTTGGTCAAGGCTACTTTACTTTGAAAATCGTTAGCTCGTACTAGTAGACCCAGTGATCAATCGAAAACCGTTCTCTTCTTTCTCTATGAGTAGAAGGAGTACAAAATACACATTACACGCTCTTAAATAGATAAAAAGTTTAGCTCAAAGTTACTTAACAATCTATGGAAAGGGCTATACTCAGGGTTTACGGGTAGACGAACAAAAGTCACCAACATAACTCTCCGGATTAGCAAGCTGATGTGGCAATGGGTAAACATTGCATGCAGAGCAGGTAGCCGATGGGGTAGAAAAGTGCTCTAGTGGAGATCACGATTTGGCAAACGCAGTGTAGGAAGTCCATTCACAAGATAGAGGCGCTCATTATGAAATCGCCAGGAGACGCTGCCTGCATCCATCTGGTGTATGTGAAGATCCAAATGGCTTATCTTCATTATTGGCCGTGTTCTGGTCGAAATTAGAGACGAAATAGGTACGAAATAGGTACGAAAATATGTGGCCAGATGGCCACATATTTTCGTACCTATTTCGTCACAATGACGTAAAAATCAGTGATGACCTCACGAATTAATAAACCAGTGACGTTACACCCGTGGTCGCAGGCAGACTGGCAAGAGAATGTGTTAACACCTTCGAGCTGCGCAGAATTTTCGAACTACCCGCACTTGATCTTGATTATTCACTTCTAGGCCAGGGTTGTCACTAGGTCTACAGTCCTACACACAACACTCACAACATCCAATGGCTTTAAAATGAATGTTTCACCGCGCTTACATTTGTAAAACATGGGATTCCACGAGGACGAGATTCCTTGCCCCTCATTTTGATTAAAATTCCGATGTTTCTTAATTCAGGACATAATTAAAAGTAAGTTTACGCAATTAGGGCCCGTTTGTCTTTGAAATACGAGTGATAATCGTGAAAGTTTAAATCAATAAATATCTTAATAAACCAGTGGATGTGAAATGACAGCTTTTTAGTATGAAAAACAGTGTCGCCAATCTACGTATACACCTGTCCCATGATAAGATGTCAAACCGACTGTTCATAATCTGTACCAAATATGGCTGAGCTTAATGCTAGTTATATGGGAACGCCTACACCGTCTCCATCCTACTCCGTGAATGACCTTTACATTAGCCCGGCTGGCAACTGGTAATTATACCTATTAACCCACTGGTAATTGGACCTCCACATGTACCGGTTAGGTGCGACCTGCATCCAGCGTGTCCCGGCGAACTTCATAAGGTCGTCTGTCCATCTCGTGGGTGGACGTCTTACGCTGCGTTTGCCTAGCCGTGGTCTCCATTTGAGCACTTTTCGACCCCATCGACCATTTGCTCTGCGTGTAATGTGGCCTGCCCATTGCCACTTCAGCTTGCCAATCCGGAGGGCTATGTCAGTAACTTTAGTTCGCCTACGGATTATTGCTGATTCGGTCACGCAGAGCAACTCCGAGCATAGTCCTCTTCATCGCCCGTTGAGCGACTCTGAGTTTAGAGATGAGGCCGATGAAGGACCACGTTTCGGCGCCGTAAGTCATTGTAAAATGTACAAAGCTATTTTTACGCGGTGTAAGTATTTGTACTTGTCTTAATAACATCGTCTCGCTTGCAACATAAAACCAAGTACAAAGTCCAATAAGCCGTTTATAATGAGGCCCTCGGGAACCGCACGTTCTGGGTAACATTTATTGCGAGAAAATAAATACACTTTCAAAAGACACGTATCTATTTTCAGTTTCATCGAAGTAATGAAGAGGAGAAAAGTGCAGGGATTGAAAACCTGTTAAATTGAGTAAGTTTGTTTAAAATTGAATTCCGCTGCGCATTTTGTTACAGTAAACGGGGAATTTATTTTTAGTCGCGTGTAATGTTTGGGATACATTGAATTGATGTCATTATAGCTTATGGAGGAGCTATTTTATCAGATCAGAATAATGCTGCAATTATTTTCAAAACAGAACTGTCTTTTTCAATAAATATCCACAGCATTGAATTTGTATTCGTGTTTAATCAAACCGAACACGACATAATAAACGAAGAAATTATTCCTAGTTATTGTAGATTGCAGTACTGTAATTTTTGAACTTAATAGAGTAGGCTATTTGGCAGTACTCAAACGTGACATCACTTTTGAGTACTTCATATAAAATTATGGTGGCATAGTGGTGATCGTTATGACAGTTCGAAAAAAGATACTGATTTGACTTGCCAGTCATCATGCCTGTTCTACTAAGAACTACAATTGTGCGAGGATGTCTATACATACAGCATGATGTACCACGGTGCTTAGCCAAGTTGCCAATCGCTAGCGCTTCATCGTTAATCGCAGCTAACTGTCTTTGTCGCACTAATATAAAAGAGTGACAGAGAGGGAAAACTACGTTACGCTACTAAGCGCTAGCGATTGGCAACTTGGCTAAGCACCCAGGACACGTTCGCCGTCTGGTGACAAACGTTCGCCGTCTGGTGACGGCAGTAAGTAAACCGGCCAAGAGCATGTCGGGCCATGCTCAGTGTAGGGTCCCGTGGTTATTCAAAAACGGCTAGGCGGATTATGTTCAAATAGTTTTATTTTAAATTATTCTATAAGCCCACTGTTCATGATTTTTTTCATATTTATTGGACCTAAGAATCGAAAGTTAGAGGGGAGACATATTTTTTTTCTTCTGGAGCTATTATCTCCGTAAATATTGATTTTAGAAAAAAACTTTTTTTAAGACCCTTATTCTTTTTAAGACTCTTATTCAATTATGCCCCACACTATAGGATTATAGTTATAGCAAATAAAAAAATCATCCCAACTTCACCAGTTGGGGAGGTACCCGATTTTTTGTTTCTAGTCTTTATTGTACCACTTTGTGGGCACGATTAATATGTATACCTGTACCAAATTGCAGATTTCTAGTATTAAATTAACAGCCACTGAGCTCTATGCTGCGGACAGACGGACAGACGACATGGCGAAACTATAAGGGTTCCGTTTTTGCCATTTTGGCTACGGAACCCTTATAGTTTCGCCGCGTTCTCGCGGGTGTCCTAAGAGTCGATTAAGGGATTGAAGTGCCACCTTGGCTAAGCATCCAGTTCACCTTGTGGGAGGGCTAACGCCGCGGCCACGACATCGGTCTAAGGCGACCGGCTTAGCGGAAAACGTATGATGCTCCCTGTCGCACCCATATCGGCATCCCGGTCCCACTCATGGATTCGCTCGCCGCTGGTCGCCTTAGACCAATGTCGTGGCCGGGGCATAAGGCGACCGTCTTAGCGGAAAACGTATAGTGCTCCCTCTCGTACCCATATCGGCATTCCGCTCCAACTCATGGATTCGCTCGCCGCTGGTCGCCTTAGACCAATGTCGTGGTCAGGCTATAACCACGCTGCACCTTCCAGTAACCCATGTAGATACGTCGATTTAATTTTACGAAACCCTTGGGTAGGTAGGTACTTGAGTTCGATGTTATACTCGTATTTAAATTACACACAATTTTTCTATTTATTCGTTTTATTTGCAAAAGCTCGATAGCAATTTTCCCGTAATATGAAACCAAGCAGATCCTTACATCCGAGTCTGATCTCGAAATAAATTATAAATAACTGGATGTGAAGAGGAATCAGCGAAATTAATTTAAAGCGAAGTTTGTTTTAATTACTTCGCATGCTCCACATTCTGATTTGGCAGATCCTACCGGTATTAAACATTCTTTATTTTGATGATTTATATCTATTTTCCTGTGAGGATACCAAAATAGGTAAATAAACTGTTTATTACCTTCGTTGTAAAACTACGTTTCAATATATTACCTATTTACCTGAAACTACTTTACCCATAACAGCTATATTTTTGGGTGAATATCTGAGTGTTTCAACCGCCTAATTTTGGTGGCATCATTTTAGTCGAAATTTGTATTCGTTATAATGTGCTACTTTGTAATTTGAAGGAGGCACGGTACCTTATACAAATGACGAAGTATAACATTGAGACGTTTAGAAACTTCGGCAAAAGTGATGCCATCAAAATTAGGCGGTTGAAACGATCAGATATTCACACTCTTATGAAAATGTAACTATACAACGTGTTACACCACCCACTAAAAACCTTGAACGGGGTGATTTAGTAGGCTATACTGAACAACTTTTACTATGGGCCCGATCACGAAATCTAAAAACGATCGTCTTTTTCATACATTGTGATTGATCGATAACGACATTTCGTATGAAGACGCCAAAATGTTTTTGGAGATTTCGCGATTGGCGCCATAGTAAAAGTTGTTTAGCATAGCTTACTAAATCATCCCGTTCAAGGTTTTCAGTGGGTGGTGTAAAACATCATCATCATCATCTCAGCCATAAGGCATCCACTGCTGAACATAGGCCCCCCTCTGGACCTCCACATGTACCAGTTAGATGCTACCTGCATCCAGCGTGTCCCGGCGACCTTCATAAGGTCGTCTGTCCATCTTGTGGGTGGATGTCCTACGCTGCGTTTGCCTAGCCGTGGTCTCCACTCGAGTACTTTTCGACCCAACGACCATCTGCTAGATTAAATATTATTGTTTCCCGAAGAGGTATTTATTTTAAAATAATAAACGTAGCAAATGAATTGTTGTTTTTATTACCGATGAAAACTTTTGTGGAAATAATTTAATAAAGCTATGAAACGGATAAACTCGCGTATATTATTAACTTCATTCCGACGTGTCTAACACTTTACAGGGTTCGTGGTCTGCGGATGTCTGTAAAGTGTTCGAAACGTCGGAATGAAGTTAAAATTAGTTATTATACGCGAGTACATCAATTTCATAGTTTTATTTCATGTGTAATTCTCGCGGTAACCGAAGAAAATATTAGGAAATCATTTAATTAAAATGAAATCCAACTAACCCTAGATCTAAGTAGCCGCTCTGTTGGCTTGACGGCTTGACATTTATTTTTAAAACTAAATCTTGACTTGAAAAATCTTCTTCTCTACAAAACAATTAACGTAAAAAAAAAATCAAGATAAAATTTAATTACAAAACTTTAAAGCGTGAAATATAATTTGGTCACTGTCGCCTGCCTGAGCAAACTTTGTACATCGGTGCAATATATAAGAGACAGCGATTCAGTCGCAAAACCACCTAACTACTTATAGTACAAAAGCTCCCAAGGTTGGTCCAAAACTTAATCGAGTATAATTCATTAGGTGTAATTGTTATATTAATAGGACTACTCATGGGAAAGCCCTCTTCATTACTCATTAAAAAAATGGGTATATCCAAAAACAAGATTTGGAGTAATGATTATTTGAGATGATTTTGGAATTCTTAATGTGGACCGTAGTTGCAGTATTGGACTAAAGTTGAGTTTTACTTTTACGGTTAAACCAGCCAACCATGGTTGTTGCATCAATAGTATTGTGTAGCAAATATTAGATTTGACACAAACACAATAATATAGTGAATTCATTTTGCGCGACATTACCTTAGTGCCTCTGATGCCTACATTAATTATTAATTCGAATCATTAAACTTATGTTTTTACGTCATATTTGTTAAAATGTGACTTGGTATGGCATATACTCGGTATTGACCATGGATGTGACAATGCACGTCGAATCGATGAAAGGTAATAAATGTGTGTATTTGTAATAAATATAATAATATATTATAGTCGTGAAAATTATTTGCATCCACTTACACATTTTTATGAATACGAATAATTAATCGCTTCGTTTACAAAAGCAAAGAGCTACAATAATTTATTTATTTAAAAGTAAATCCGTGACATTTATGAGAGGGATATTAGTTGCATGGGTTAGAAATATATGTTTTAGATTTATTTCAAGCCGACTTTGCTATAAGGATAACAATTTTTGGAAACAGCTGTTGGAAACTCATTATGAGTACCTATGCCTACAATCGCTTCAGCTTGTTACCTAATATTTGTTTTATTTCTACTTAAAAACGAAACGCTAAATGTCGAGGCAAAGTTTAAAACTAATTACGTGTCCAAATCCGAATCAATTTTCAAAACGTAAACACTTTTCGCAAGTCAATTTTCTTTTACAAAGTTCTTTCCCAGGTCGTGCCGTAGCGGCTTTGATACGGTATAAAATTTTTAGTTACATGTATTTGTAAGCCGTGCGGTGACGGCTATAAGAATACCTGTACCAAATGCAGATTTCTAGTATTAACGGCCACTGAGCTATGCTGCGGACAGACGGACGGATGGACGGACGGACGGACGGACAGACGGACAAACGGACACGGCGAAACTATAAGGGTTCCGTTTTTGCCATTATGCCTACAGAACCCTAAAAAGCGCTAAATTCAAATTAGATATAATTGGGTGGGTCAAAATTATTTTTGCTGTCTTGTTTCATACCACTTTGTCACATTTTTAGTTGATGTTTCGACTAAGTATATAAAAAAAATTCGGTGTACTTCATTTTCACGCTTGATTTTAATAATATCTTATAATTAATCCATACATCAAAAATTGGAAACAAAACATCATCTCATACAAAAATTACAACTGTGTCACGTTTTTTAGGGACACAAAATAACACAACAACAAAAATATTGACCCGAGTCTTATTTTGTGTCCCTATATTATTTTTTATATACTGAGTCTTATTAACTATGATGCAAATTAAAATATCACGAAATACATATTCAATCCTTAAATAAAAAGGGCCCAAATCATAATATAAATACACCATCCAAGCTTACACCATCGTGTAAACATAGAAATAGTCTTAATCATTTTGCAATAAATGAAACAACTATGCTATTCTCTTATTCACACATTCGACGCTACGTACGTCAACGAGCTCGACGTTCGAGACAGCCTTGTCTAAAATCCTAACTGTTTTATTTGACATTAGGAATCGAGGCTGTGAGCGAGGTTGTGGGCGAGTTCGTCGCTGTTTTTCGTTAGAGAATACGAAGTTCGTACATTAAACGTCAAACCCTCGACGCAGTGTAGTTCCAGCTCACGCCGCATTCGTCGCCGAGCACTAGTGTCGTTTAAAGTACATTAGTGAATACCATTTTTAGGCTCGACGCTGCCGCAGCGCTGACACAGCGCTGACAGCAAGGCGGTTTCCTTAGTGAATAACACCGCAGGCATTCAATAACATTTCCTACGAGAGAAACCGATTAGCCCGCGCGTCGCGAGATTGGAGAATTGTGTCGCGGTTCTTGGCAAAAGACGAATTGTGGTTGACAGGCCTGCCATAAGGCTGAGCGAAGACTTGAAGCTGTTATCCGTATTTTAAAAATCAGTACGCGCCGCGTTCGCGAGTTGTGAGGCATGGAGGCGTGAAGGGCGAAGTGCTTGATAATGGAGACCTAGACTCTTTGTAATGTAGTGCGTAGTGACTATATATACGCAATTTTAACCATTTAATTATACACCGTGTTTTTATTGATTTTCGTTAAATTGGAAAGGTTACTTGGGACCAGAGTTGGGCAATAAGTAATATAATATTATATTATATTACTTTTTGCCCAACTCTGCTTGGGACATTAATAGAAGTTGCCTGGTATATCGGCTTTAGTTAATTTCGAAAAAAAAATATTTTTAATTCATACATAATAATTGTAATGGCAAGTGTGAGAGAACCTTAAGAATAAGATCTCAGGCGACTGACGCCTGCTGACGGCATATGTCAAAATAAGTAACTATAGGATATAATAAAGGTTGCAATACACTTGTTCAGTCATTAAACTTATTTTTTTAATAACTCAATACCAGTAAGAGTTAAGACATTAGTTTCTTAGAGAAATTGATTATTTTTGACCTAAATAAGCTTCCCTTTAATTTAACGGAAATCAATAAAAACACGGTGTATTAATAGTTTTCATTTCTCACGAAAGTTTTAATTCATATTATTTCTAAAAATTAACCTTTTTATTCTTCCTTAACTTTATTTATAAATCAACACAATTCACTCGTAGGTAATAATAATGTACAACAAAATCAAACTATCCTTACTAACCTAAAATAAATATATATTATAAGATCACAATATCCGGCTAATTAAAGTGTATCCGTCAAAAAAAATATCTTTATCTCCATGGAAAAAGATAACGCATAATCATAATAGTACATTGTGCATCAAGGGAGGTAAGTACGGAATTACTAACGAGACTGTCAGAAGCCCGACGCCGTAGGCGGAGGACTTTTATGGCTCGAGTTAGTATTACCTGCTGCAATGCATACAATGTTTCATCACACTTGCCGACAAAAAAAAAATTTAAGCGAAAATACTATTAAATTTAATGATGTAGTGATATTTCTATTACCCCCTAGGGAATTTCACTTTTCTATTTTTCCCGCTATGCATGCAAGCAATGGTGTGCTTAGACAGCAAGTGTGATGAAAAAGAAAATACATATGCGACTAACTTACATAGCTGACATTTAACTGAGAGGTAAATTAAATTAAAAATACATTAATTAAAACAAACAGTTGAATTGAGAACCTGCTTTTTTTTAATAGGTTGTTTACTATCAAATAAAATTATCATTTACAATTATCAACTGTGTACGCAGCCTTACACGAAGTATTAGTGACGTCAAGGGATGAAAACTTTACTCAATTTCATGAATGCATTGATTTAAATAGTTTGAGTAAGCTGTTTTCCAATGAAATATGAATATTTAAATGCTTTAAAATTTATTAAACTGGTAATCTTTGTGAGTTTACCTACTGTTTAATAATCTTTCTGTAATTTCATGTGAAATATAATATTATGTATTTAATTACACATTGATAAGTTATATGTTTAGTAATAAAAAAAAAAAACTACTTTCATTTGTTTTGCTGACTACGTAAAATGGAACACAGAGTAAAGGGAATAGTAGACAGACAGGCAGACGTACCTACAAAATAATGTTTGATGAAGCCGAATAGGTAGTACCAGTACCACACACTTTTGGTACAATACAATAAGTTTTATCATAATTACATATGACTACCGACTAACCAAATGTTGTCGACCTGTTAACACGTTCGCCTCCAGTACTGTTTCACTAAGTGCTAATACTATGCAGATCGAAATTATCTGATAGAACTCCTATACCATTGACTAGCATGTGTGACCGAACAGATTATACTCTTATGCCAGCGCCACAGCACTTATGTCAAAAACGTTCGTATTTCTATGGCACTGGCATATGAGGCAGAACTTGATTTATGCTAGTGGCATAAGAATAAGGTTACTCTAATCACGTATGTGTGTCACTGGCATAGGAATCAGATATTGTGGGTCACACACGCTGTGTTACCGGCGTCGAACGTGTTAATTTCTTGCGGTATCACTATGACTTAGACGTAATATATGGTTAAAAAATAAGCTTAGTAGGTTGATCCTAATATTTTGATACTTAAAGTTTTTAGCTCTCACAAAATGTTAAAAAAAAAATTAAGTGGGAAATTTCATAAAACCTGAATTTCATAAACGAGGCAATTGGGCAAAGCGAAGGAAAAACAAATTATATTAACCTTGGTATGATCGTGTATTGTGGGTAAGTGTAAACATGTTTTATGTGTTTTTCGTAAATTTTTACTGAATATTTCTTTAAGTCCCTAATGTGTGCACAGAAAATAAAAATATATCCAAGTATCAAAATGTTTAATACCTGTAACAAAAAGTTCCGCACAACACAAAAAGACCATCTCAAGATTGTTTTAATTTCCGGCCCAAAAAGTAAGTGTGCCAGAAATGTTTATTACCAAACTACACGAATGTCCCAATTTCTCATAATTAAAGGTACTTATAAGTATTTATTCAAATGACACTGCATCCACGAGCCCGCAAGGGCTATAAAATTAAAAATTAAGATTATCGTAGTTTTTTGAATTATTTACTTATACACAGTCATGTCATGATCTCACTATTCTGACCACATAGTTTTAATATTGTTAGATTTGTTAGTAAAATTAGATTTTAAAGTTGTGTTTACCAAATTTATTGTACACTTTGCCACTATATTGTTAAGATAATTATGTTAAGTCCTACATTATGTTAATCTTCTACATTGTGCAAATTTACAGACTCTTGTTACTGTTACTTACATATTTTTATTATTCACTTTTTAGCTCGGTTGCCCTGAAAACAGCGTCGTGTCATCTGACACGACACATGCTGAGTGGCATCCATTTTGGTGTTGAAATCCTTACTGTTTATACTAGTATTTATTGTTCTGTATTGTATGGCATCAAATAAACCATTCTTATTCTTATTCTTATATAATAATAAAATAGTGGCCAAATATTGGCTAGGCTAGACTAGCATAGCGTAATCCCACAATGTCGTAACAGATGTGCTTACCATAAAAAAATCAACTGCGAAAGACTCTGGTTGTCACGGGATTCGAACCCGCTTCCTTTGGATTGCCGGTCCAACGTGCTTCCAACTACACCAGACGACCTTCCGTGAATCACTTGTGAAACTAATCACTAGCGACATCTGTATTTAATGTTTCGAAGGTACTACAACCTTAAGCCACTCAAACACGTGTGTCTACCACAATCGTCCGCAAATCCATAGTAGAGTAGCATAGCATGTCCTGAGTTTTAGTTGACAAATGTCACCCCTCTTCAATGCATCACGGCGATGAATTTCAATGTTAACCTATAAAAACTTAATCCGCAGTCAACCATAGTGTAGGATGCCCTCGGGCAAGGTGGAGCGATGACTTGCGCAGGATGGCTGGCAGGAGCTGGATGCGAGCAGCTGAAGATCGAAAACGGTGGTATACTGCGATAGGCTGATGATAATGATGAAACATGGTAAAACAATAAAACAGAGCAAGTCAGGATTCAGCGCTTCTCAGACCACGAACCCTGTAAAGTGTTCGAAACATCAGGACGTAATGTATTCCTATATCGTCACATATCATAATTCATAAGACTTAATTGAGCATACCGTGTCACTAACTAGATTGATTTGTGTAGGATTCTCTCTCATATTTATTTAGTCTGTAATTTCATTCGGCCGTGTGGTAACGGCAGTAAGAATACATTTGTCACCACCCCAACTCCTCCTGCGGGTGTGGTAAAAGTCGACTAAGGGATTGAAGTGTCACTGATCATTATTTGATTCAAGAATGATGATGGGCAGCAGCGTCATCATAGTGGATACATTACTGCGATCGTCAATCCGCTTGCCCAGCGTGGCGATTATGGGCATTTACCTCCTCATGCGTCTCTACGCATAGTTAATAGGAGAGGCCTACGTCCAGGCTGATGATGATGATGATTTATTTAGTCGACTGTACATATCTAAGCATTCTTTTAACATCTGCAACTGCCGCATTTCAAAATGAACAATAAATTTCAAAAGCCAGTATGTAGATTAGTCGTATCCCCTTATTCATGATCGTCTCCTAACTTAGCCGTTAAGTATTGTTTGTCTCTTTCGATCTTATCAATATGTCTATAAGACGGAAAGGGGCAAATCATTCTTAGCGGCTTGTTAAGTTAGGAAACCTCATTTCTGTGTCTTATTTAAAGACGGGAGACAGAAATGAGGGTTCAAAGAATAAACGCCTTCGTAAGGCTCCTAAAAGAAAAAGTTCCTTTCAAAGGGATATTTATTAGGCAAATTATTTTAATTTAATTCCCTTTGCCCGTCGTAAAGAAGGCGTAGGATAAAACGTTGTGTTAACTTGTTTAGGGTCTGACCTTGCCTTTAGTGAATTGGCATGGAGCTTAATTTTGCAGTGAATTTACTTAAAGTGACGTCACTTACACTGCACTCACTTCTGCGGGTGTATTCCAAGAAAAAGTCGGGTACGTGACGCCGTTTTTCGCGTAAATCTAAGAAAGTTACGATTTTAGTTCTACTTTTTATTGTACCACTTTGTTGGCATGATTTGGACAGGTATACAGTACATATCTGTACCAAAATTGCAGATTTCTAGTATTAACGGGTACTGAGCTATGCTGCAGACAGACGGACAGACGGACAGACGGACATGGCGGGTTCTGGGGCTATAAGGGTTCCGTTTCATTTTGGCTACGGAACCCTAAAAAGAGACGGGTAGTTACGAGAAGGCACGCATACTGTACTATTAGAGCGCAAGTCAAATCCTATGTCAAATTTAATATAGTATTTGTAAGTAAGTAAGTAAGTGTTTATTTGTAAATATAGGTACATGTATGGTAACAGTTGGTCATTATTATAAGTATAAGTTCGCTATATTTTGCCAAAATGGCGTACAAAAAACAATGAGCTTAATTATTGAAGAATTGCTTATATTCTATCATGCTCGCATAACAAAGAAAGGATTGCTTTCCTATATACAAGTCTTATTCTTTTCTCTTCAAAATAAAAGAAAATATAATTAATTTAATATCAAGAATGTCAAGAAAAAGGATAATAATTATTTTGTGTACATGTCAATCTAAAACATCATTCACATAATCTGCAATTGAATAATAACATTTTTCAATTAATAATTTCATTAAATTACTTTTTAACTCCGATAAGCACTGACGTTTCAAATGTATTGGTACATGGTTATAAATTAATCTACACAAATAATACACACTCTTTCTCATTAGAGCAGTTTTTGCTGGTATTTGGCAGAGGTTGTATCTATGCTTGTCTCTCAAGTTTCTGCGAGATACATCTCCATGCCTCTTAAACAAACTCTCATTGACTTTGACAAACAGGATTATTTCAAAAATGAACAGAGATGGCATCGTTAAAATATTCAAATCCCTGAAATATGGTTCACAACTATCAGTCGGTTTAAGTCCACACATTGCTCTGATGCACCGCTTTTGTGCCTTAAAAATAATTTCTTTATTGGTTGAGTGGCCCCAAAAAATTATGCCATACCGCAATCTTGATGCAACAAAACCATGATAGGCCATTAGAACCGTGTGTAGACTTGCTTGTTTAGTTAGTCTATGTAAAGCATAGGCACACTGGTTAAGTTTTTTGGACAAGTCTTCCGTATGAGCCTTCCAAGATAAATGTTCATGTATCTGTACCCCTAAAAATTTCGTTACAGTAGCAGAGTCTATCGTTTTACCTTCGTAGTGGCAGCAAATTTTTAAAGGTATTTTACGCTGCCAGAAATGTATTATTTTAGTCGTATTTAAGTTTATTTGTAAATTATTTATATTAAGCCATTTAATTATGTTATCAATTGTATTATTAATTTCAGACTCATATTGTTCAATGTCTTTGCATTCAATAATGACGGTACTGTCGTCTGCGAAAAGAACCATTGGGTATTTTATGTGTCGAGGAAGATCATTGATATAAATCAAGAAAAGCAAAGGGCCCAAAACACTCCCTTGCGGTACGCCGTATGTTATTTGTCTTTTACTGGATCGAAAGGTTTTTTTGCTGTTTAGTGAGTAGACAAATTTGAGAGCTCTGTAAATTGATATCTATTACTTAAATATGATTTAAATAGGTCCAACACATTGCCCCGTATTCCATATGCATCTAGTTTCTTTAAGAGAATCGTGTGGTCTACATAATCAAATGCCTTGGTCATGTCCATGAAAACTGCGCAGACATAGTTACGCCGGTCCATACTGTCTATAATAGGTTGTACAAGATCAAATATAGCCATATTTATAGTTTTTTTTTTCGGAAGCCTTTTTGCTCTGCTGAAAGTAGGTTATATTTCTCTAAATAGGTATACAGACCCTGATACATAACTTTTTCGAATATTTTAGAAAAAACAGATGCTAGAGCTATCGGTCTGTAATTTTTTATATTAGTTTTGTCACCTTTTTTATGTAAGGGTTTTACTATAACGGGTTTTAAGTGATCGGGGTATACTCCAGTTGTAATGCTTAAATTAATGATATAGCTAAGCGGGATAGCGATTATTTGCGCCACTTCTTTTACGACTTTAGTACATATGTTGTCGTGCCCAACACTGTTAGTGTTTTTCAAAGATTTAATCACCTTGAAGATATCATAGGGAATGGTTGGCCTCAAATACATAGAATTCATACAGTTTACATTCATATCACATTTTCGTCGAGTGCCTTGAGATGGCATTTGATCAGAGAAATCAATAAAAAAATTGTTGAACGAATTTGCTATATCTGTGGGATCTGTAACAATAGTAGCATCATCTGTGACAATTTTCGAAATCGAATTGCTTGTAATTTCGATATAAGATTGTTATCCCTTAGGTATGGTTAGCTCTCAACAATTATTCAGTACCTAAATAAAATTAACAAAGTTAATTAGATTGGAAGAAACTAAGCACATGAAATTTAGTACCAATTATAATTTAATACTATTATCTAAACTACGTTTTACTCGTTGCTGGATAACTACGAGTATGAGATCATAAACAGAAACTGTTCTAACTAAATTGGAGCAACTGAAAGGTCTAGTCTGATTTTATAATATCGTTTTGATTGGATATTAGGTACTTTATGACTATATCGACGCGTATAAAGGTTCCTTTGCGCCAGAGATATGCTACGCCGGCGCGTTTGATGACCAATCGTCTTAGATCGTAGCACGTCTCTGCCGACTGTGCTACGATGCGTTTATATGATTGGGTCGATATTAACATTTTCATTGCGGATGAGTGCTACGCGCTACACTCGTAGCCGATCCCTTGATTTTTCCGCTTCGTAGCGAAAATGGACCTCCACAGAGAACTCCCCTCGGGAGTTCCCCGCGCTCAAAGTGTTAAGATGCATCTATATCCCACGTAAGC
>JALPQI010031399.1:0-74395 GCA_025490895.1 Thaumatotibia leucotreta
CAATACACATGTGCAGTGATTAAACTTATTTTTTTAGTAACTCAATAACGGTAAGAGTTAAAACACTAGTTTCTTAGAGAAATTAATTATATTTGACCTAAATAAGCTTCCCTTAAAGTTATAGCATATGAAGAAAAACACGCTGTATAGACGTGCACCCTTTTATGAAAATTTTAGTGTAGTCTGTCCTGACTTTATATTTCATATTATTATCGTATGGAAACTGAAGAGACTCTTCAGGTGTTTAAGCCGCCAATTTATGAACATCTATAATCTCCAAATTATAAGAATACTTACGTGTTTCACCTCTTTCTAATAAACATATTTAACTAACTTACAGATAAGGACAAATGCGTATTAGTAGTATGTAGTAAACTCGTATAACTAAATGGAAGATTATGTTCAGTTAGCTGCTTAAAATAAAAGTATTATTTATGGGACTGGTATGGTATATAATGAGAGGACACACGATTGTTTTATTATCTTATTTGGAAACCACAATAACTTTTTATACAACAGTTGGTGTCTCTCCCCGGAGTGACTTTATAGAGAGGCTGGTCGGGGAGGAGGACTCAGGTTTCAGGTCACGGGCCGGCAGCGTGACTGTGATCTGCGAACGCTACTTTACTTTGTAGAGACAGACGAAGCAAGACGGCACACTGCACCTTCCGCTACCCCGTTACACACTTTGTATAATAATAATAATAATAATCATCATCATCATCATCATCATCAGCCTATGATAGTCCACTGCTGGACGAAGGCCTCTCCTATTAAACTATGCGTATAGACGCATTAGGAGGTAAATGCCCATAATCGCCACGCCACGGATTGGCGATCGCAGTAATGTGTCTACAGTGATGACGCTGCTGCCCATCATCAATCGTTATCAAAAATGGTCAGTGACACTTCAATCCCTTAGTCGTCTCTTACGACACCCGCAGGAGGAGTTGGGGTGGTGACAAATGTATTCTTACTGCCGTCACCACGCGGCATATAATAATCATAATAACCAAATTAAAAATCTAAAAACAACCAACTTCAACCGATTTTTCCAAGATCCTATCATCTGTGGTCTCCATCATTGATTTCTTATCATCAAATCCTACTTTCTGAATGTAAATTCTTGTAAATGAAAGAAAATTACAAAGAGCGCTCGGAGCAAGGTAGAGCAACACTTCGCCGGACTCCATAGAGCGCTCGGGGCAAGGAAAAGCTGCCCTGTGCCTACCTGTAACATGTGAAGAGATCCCTCGATTTCTCCAAGATCCCATCATTAGACCCCCACTTGGTGCCAACGGGACCATCTCGGGGTTATACACGTTTAATAACAAAAAAAAATTAAAATCGTTTAACGATTCTCGGAGATACAGGCTAACATATATACAACGAAAAATAAATCTGTCGAATGGAGAACCTCCTCCTTCTTTTGAAGTTGGTTAAAAAGCAGACGAAGCAAGAAATGAAATTGTTTTAGCGTTTATTATCAAAATAATGATTGCATTCGCTTTCTGAACGTATTTTAAAGGAATGTTGATGTAAATAAAAATACAAAGATCATTTTAATTAATGATATATTTTACGAAAACATAATATTATTTACCCTACGTACTTTTTACAAACAAACACTGTAAGAAATGACGTATAACATCAATCAGGCTTAATAATTTCAGTTTTATGTAAATGTAGGTAACTGACGAAAATCATAAGTTCTAGGATTTCAAAGATTGATTGCTGTAATGGATTTTGCAACAAATATAAGATTTACTGTAATTTTAAATCATGAATAACTACCAGATTTATATTCTTCGATCCAGGACTTTTTCTTTCAGTCAGCTTTCATAATCCTATGCAATGTAGGGTACCTACCTAATCTACCTATAGTTTGTATAACTGTAGTTTGGTATTCATAATAATACTTGGAATATGGACCTAGTTCATCATTTATTACTGACAAATACGTATACTTACCTATAGTGAATGAGAACATTTACAATTTAATTTATTTTCTGTTATTTACGAAGAAGGAACATTATGAAAATTTTAAATAACATTTTGCACGAACGATACGATATCCAAATCAGTGGAACAGGAGCACTAACTAAAACTTTTAATTAGGTAATAATCATTGTTTGGTGCATTAAAAACAAGTTTTCTTAGTGGTCGGAGTCAGTCTGATAATTTTATCTCCTGTCCCGTAAATAAAGTTATTTTCTCCATCAATAACAAATCCCATGAGGTCATCGACATCTGCTAGAAGCTTCACGTTCTGGTTATTGTCAATGTTGTAAAAACCAGACGGTGTTGAGAAATAAAGATTACCGCTTTTATCTGCCGTAAAGCTATTAATGGTATATTCACCCAATGACACGATTGTCTTATCATTTTCATTTAAA
The DNA here is from genome assembly GCA_025490895.1 of Thaumatotibia leucotreta. NCBI lineage: Eukaryota > Metazoa > Arthropoda > Insecta > Lepidoptera > Tortricidae > Thaumatotibia > Thaumatotibia leucotreta. Next base: position 2,397 of record JALPQI010031399.1, read on the forward strand.
CAAAATAGCCCAGATGAGTTAGAAAAATAAATATTATTGCTATTATCAACTGCTACTAACTGAGCCATCGTGCGTGTCAGTTCAGGTACTATAATAGAATTTCCGCCTTCAAAAGTGTAAACTCTTTCCTGCGGATAGGCGGTGTAGTACAGCTTGTCCTTGAAAAACAATTGCCAAATACTGTAGCCTTTCGGATCAACATGGATCGCTTTGTTTGATTCATAATCGTATTCGTAGATGCCGTGTCTACCACCCAGATATACTTTGTGGTTGTTGTTATCGACAGTAGCGGCAAATCCACCTTGGATCCCAGAAATCGTTTTAAATTCTTTAGTCTTCAGATCTAAGCATCCTTGCTCAAATACATCAGCTTCGGTTTTTGGATTATTTCCGAAATAGCTGAAGAAAAGTGTATTCGTGTTATAGTCGATGGCGATCTGGTACGGCTCATTAATATTTTCTATCAGTACCTCCTTCTGAAGGTTGATGTCTTGTATGGAGATCAAGTCACATGCTGGCCTTATTATACGAGCATGACTTACAGCCAGCAACGTCAAAGAGAGTACAAGGTTTATCTGAAATGATGAAATACAATAGGTAATTCAGTATTTTGACAGTTAGAAATAGAAATGTTTATTTGCAAGAATACGTTACGATTAGGTTTTTCTTACAGCAATTTGAGAATCAGTATTCAGTCGACATAAAGCCAACATGCAACAAAAGTCTTAACATGACTAAGTTTTAAACTTGTCTAGTATAAGGGGTGTACGGATAAAAAGCTGGCAAATTCGAATGAAAAAATCGGGTCGATATAGTTAAAAAGCTGTAATTTCTGGCTTTCGTAATTAACTAGGAGGTCTTTAATTAGCTAACAATTTCAGTATTCACAACCCCCTGTCTGTCACATATTATGTGAATTTTTATGGGTCTTTAATCAATTATTTAATCCCATACAAATCTTAGTCTCTTTGGCATAATTTTATGAAGCGAAATCAGTGCCAAAAAGTATCAAAGATATTATGCATAAGTCACGAATATCTTAAGGAACATGGGAAGAATGGCCAGATATATTGACGACAGTCCCATAATTTAGAAAACTCCAAACAAAAAAATAAAAAAAATGTTTGTAAAAGATAGTTTGGAAGAGGTTTCGAAGAAGCTGTAATTTGAGTCCCTGAAATGCAGTAGTGACACAAAAGTACTAAAGTCAGCTAAGTTAAGACTTCCTGGTTTATGTTCAAAGCATGAAATTATAGCTACTTAACTATATCGATCCGATTTTTTCAGGTAGGTATCACATAATTTACGAGTAGTTAGGTTGCAAAGTCATGATGGGTATTTCTATTTGTATGCAGGTGTCAAATCAATATAAAAAATCAACTTTTGCTATTACGTTCTACAAAATTATATCTAAAGTACCTTTCCTACCTAATAAAGTACAATAAATAATAAACCTACGGTTCTATCTAAATATTTCTTTTCGGTCTAAGCTACGAGTACTTCATATTTTATAGTAAATGACATTATTCCTGACATTTGTGAGAAACAAAAGCAATAAAAGAGTCAGGAAAACAGGGTGTACAGGATAATGTTGGATGTTTGCCACTACGAGTGTATGTAGGTTGCAGGATTTTGACTATTTTATCTATCATGACATTGTTTGGTTCTCAACAATAACCGTAACGCACTACAGTGAATGGTGAAGTGGGCCTCGTAATGCACTGAAATCCGGGACAGGATTTAGAGCCACAGCCCGTTTCTGTACGTTTAAGCAGAATGCACATTTGGGCTTCCACAACGAGCGCTGGTCAAGATTTGTGAACAATAAAATAAATATGGTGATTTTTAAACTACACTTTTTGAATAATCAATTTTTATGAAATAAAACTATGAAAATGGATAAACTCGCGTATATTAACTAATTTTAACACCATTGCGACGTTTCGAACACTTTACAGGGTTCGTGGTCTGCGGATGACTGATAATGGAGAAAATTTGATAGATCTACCTCCATCAAAATAAGAAAGATAAGTACAAAACTATCCACAAAGAAAAATTTACTAATCCACAGACACTAAATTTTAAGGGTGGATGTAAAAAAATCTACGCCGGTTCTATCCCTACGCCTCTGACTGAGAAGTATTTCTTTCCTTTGTATGATTGTATTGTTAGGAAGGTATCCCAATATTGGGACCGGCAAGAAACTCAGCAGGACAACTCTTTTTAAAATACATTTGTACATAGTATCTTAAGATCATCATGCATTAAACCGAAACATACAATTTGATTCATAAGGAAATTAAACTATTTATTTAATTTAATTTATTTGTTCGAAACGTCGGAATGGAGTTAAAATTAGTTAATATACGCGAGTTTATCCGTTTTCATAGTTTTATTTCATGTGTAATCCTCGCGGTAACCGAAGAAAATATAAATTAATTTTTAATTAAATAAGAGTTCGCTTATAATTGTTTTTATTGATATATGAAAATGGTGTGCTAATAAACTTGTAAATAAAACATGTGGACGTTTGGACGTGTTCAAATAATCGTGCTCTTAACTAGCGTAAGTCGTTAAGAAGAGTTAAAAAATCGATGTCAGATTTGGTAAGACAGATAAGTAAATTTGTTTTGCATTCGAGTACTAACGTTTTTTTAATTCTGGATTAATTATGGCTTAGAATTCACGACACTAACACCAAATCTATTTTATCATTGTATTTTTAAGCTTATTTATCGTTACAAAACTGACCAAAAGTTTTCTTTACAATTCTACTAATTGTGTTCACTTGTTGTGTGTTGTTGTAAATTACTGTGTGGAACATAATTTGTAAAAAAAAGGTACTTCAATTAGACAATAACACATTTTTAAGAGTCATTTGCTTAATAAAAAACATCCAATACCCAACAGTTTCGAACATAAAATCATGTATTGTCTACTCCCTTATTTAACCTTTTTAAGTTTGTATGAGCACATTTTTAAGTTTGTCTCGTAAAACACTTTAATGAACTTTATTAATATTAAACATTGAAATAATAATTTCCTTGATTTTTTCATGACGTTACAAAACGAAGAACCGTATAAATAAAAAAACATATTTATATTATACTCACCATAATTGCCATCGGTCGAGATCCACTCCACAAATGTGATGGAGTGATGACTCGAGCTTCAAATTATATGTAGTGATATCTTACCCTGTGCACCTTGCGTGGTGTGTTGATCTGACTCTCTGATTTATTTAAGGTCATGTAGAGATAACCCTCTTGTTGGGTTATTCTCCTTAGTAGAGCGTTTTTTAGTACTTTTTAAAACTGCTTTTCATATTTTTTAGTGTAGGTGCCATTTTTAGGCGCTAGTGCGAGAAGTGGCTCATTATACGTCAGGTCCAAAACTTCGTAGGGCCAATTGTAATAAGAAAGTTCGTATGAGACACGTGCAAAAAGGAAATTCTATTCTATTTAAAACATCGCCACTCGTTTAAAATTTCATATTTTTCGCAATGTACTATTTTAATGCGCTGTACTATTTTAATTGTATCATAATGTACTATTTTAATGCGCTGGCAAGAAAGTTATTAATCTTTACTTTTATGTAATCCCACGAAATCAACGAATCGCGTTTCGTGTAACGATCGAATTTCGTTGAATAGGGTGATAGAACAGCGAATGCTCTTTTGGTCTGCATGCACCTTCAGCGTATGTGTGTGGACTGTGGACATTTTAGTAGGCCATAATCGCCACGCTTCCCAAGCGGGTAGGCGATCGCAGTAGTCTATCCACTGATGATGCTGCTGCCCATCATCAATCTGCAATAAATAATTGGTCAGTGATATTTCAATCTCTTAGTCGGCTCTTATGACACCCACGGTAAGAGTTGGGGTGGTGACTAATGTATTCTGACTACGCTGTCGTCAGCACATGGCACGGGTATTGCATATACTTACGATAAAAAAACTATGATTATAGTTCATGTAAAGAAACATTATAATATCCATGTGCGAAATTCATGTGATTTCAGTTAAAAATAAATTATGAAACTTGTTCTAATTAACGTTGTGTGCTTCAGGTGACTGTTTTGTAATAAACTCAGAACGAAAACTAAATATTTTATTCCGTGAACTCTTTCTATAAACATATTCCTTTGGCTTTTCAATTAACGACCTCAATTAAACAGACTACGTTTTGTGTAACCTTCGTGAATACAAAATTAGATCTATGGCGAGTAATTGCTTTTCACTATGGACGCGTTAAAAAGTTAAATCGCTTCAAGTTGATTAATCGAAAAAGTTTTTTCTCCTTTTGTTAAAGTTTTTTGATAGGCGTGGAAGCACTTTTTGTGTGCAAAGGGGAGCTAAAAAGTGCGTTTTTTAAAAACCCCATGTCACAATTTTATACGCTGAGTGAAGTTGACGTACAAAATGTCACATGCTTTTGATTTTAACTAATTATGCAGCCTTAAATCGCAACAAAAAATCTATTGCCTTCACGTAACGTGACGTCGTCTGTCACCAACACATACCTTCACTTTGCGAACAGGATAAGTTGGAAAAGTTAAAAGTACGCATTTATTGAATAAAATTCGTTGTCTCTATTATCGGGAAAATAATTGAGATCTAAAATACAGAAGGTCCGACCGAGATCTCGGTCTCGGTCTCGGCATTCTCGGCCAAAAATCGAGCCTAGATATCCTTTTCGGCTCTTAAAATGAACGGAAGGAATCATTTAGAGTAAGCGACCCCTATCATACTATCGATAAAAATACCTCAAATTCGAATGCCGGTTTTTGGGATACCTACATATGTATAAACATTAAAAAAAAAGAAAATATCCAAAAAAAATGCTGTATTTAGTTTGACGTTGGACTTACTATAGGTATTTGCTAGGGATTTTTTATGTCATTTATACGTTTTTTATCCTTTCTACCAAGTCTCGGTCTCGGTCTCGGCCGAGACTAAAATATGGGTCTCGGTCGGACCTTAAAAATACATAATTGAATTATTGTATATGAAAAATTAAGCACCTCAAGGTAGATTCAAAATTAAATTTTTAAATAGGAGAAATTGATGCTCCAGGTTTGGCTCGAGCTTTAACATGTACCTAAGTACCAGAGATTGGACAAAATAAAATTTAAAACATTAATAATTTTCAAATCTGAAGCATCAATTTCAAAGTACCTAATTATATATTTTGTATCGTGCACAGATCAGCAGAATTGAAAACCTGAAAATTGGTTCAACTAACTTAAGTGTAAGGTATTTTTTTTGCCATTAACTTGTCATTAAATTGCCATTAAAATATCAAACGCGTTGTTTGAGTAACGAGTTTAAATGAGCTTTAATTGTTAATTAAACTCACCCTGACTATATCATTCAGACTGGTACTACATGGGTAAATAATTATGTTACAAACTGAAGAAAATGTTCTTTTTGGCTTTAAACTATTTTAATCAAAGTTTTTAACAAATATAACAAAACAGTACAAGAAATCAAGGTAAACATAAAGTGGTGTATTTATTGCTGTTGCTTTCAAAGTTCTGGCTCACTTTGAACTCAGGCGATTGGCATTTAAATCGCTAAAGAAAATACAGTTCGTCTGATTTCCGCCGAGACTACGTTCCGTCGTCTCACTCAGAAATACTTTTGCACTTCAATATGAAGTACTTGATTTATCACGGACCCTCCTCAATGTTGAACAAGAGCAATTTGCGAGAATATACGCAAACGTTCCGCTTCACCTATTGGGACTTAAATGGAATTCTCTTAAAAGGTTTGTCGAAACACTTATACCGAACAAAGTCAGTCTTTTTATTATATGATCAAATCAAAGGGCTTTGAAACGAATTATTGGCTCTTTACGCCATTAAAACAAAGCAAAATTGGGTTTTACATTATTCAATATTTCTTTTTGATGCGATACCGTACATATATACCGATCGTCAGTAAAAAATAAGAACATGTAAACAAACCTCAAAATTTGCATTATTTCATGATCACGCACTTTTAGAACACAATCAGTCAATCATACTTTTATCACCCACTTAAAACCTTACACCTTAAGTTCACAAACATTTTTAGTAGCAATCATATTATTGCTATTTATTAGTATTAACGTAAAAATATATCTGCGAACGATAGATGCTATGGATAATATGGATATGGATAAAAATATCAAATACTATTGAAAGTGTTTAATTTCTTTTTAGTTTCTGCTGACGGTATAGGTAGGTAAATTGTATTATTCAATACAACATAATTCCCAACATACCTATTCATGTGACATTTTAATATCCTTGGGAATATTCAATAAAGTCGTAATATGAAATTGTATTCCACTTTCATTCCAAGCAAAGTAGTAAACCACGTTTATCGACATCTCTGCAGTGTGCATTTGGAGATAATGTAGAATATGGGGATATCTTAAGAAAATAAGCGACGACAAAAGCTTTTAGAGAGATGCGATGAACGCACGAGACATCTATGGATACACATTTAAGTACATATATGTTACGTTACACGAGGAAAAGAATGAGGATTCCAGTATTTGCGACAACAAATTTAATAATATATGAAAATAACATCTAAATTCCTTACGACGACCAACAACATTATTGGATATTCTAATACGTAAATAACATTACGTTTAACCAGCTTATACCTACATCATTTTGTGGGGTAATCTGTTCGGGTTATGAAAAAGATTCAGAAGTCTCTTACTCTTTTTTATAACTGAGAGGAAACTGAGATGAGTTTGAATAGGGGCGATTTGAAACAGCATATTTTAAAGGGTACCTTCATAATTTGATTTCAATGATGTTTCTAATGAGCAATATGAGATAAGAACGCATATCGAGATAACCTTACATAATGAGGCGTAAGATCGTATTTTCAGCTCACTATAAATCATCTCAATATAAATCAAGATGTCTCGAAATTTTCGTTGTGTCAACTCGCCTCTGATTCATTTTACCTCGGTTTCCCTTGAATAAACACAGAGTACGTTTTCATGAATCACATTTAAATGACGCTCCACGATGAATGCCTAACACATTGGGCCTTACGGAACATTCAAATATTTATTTGTCTGTCGACATATTCAAATACTGTTTTGTGTCGACAGGGCCAAATGCTCGTAGCTTAGGCGCTTAAATAAATTCTCGCCTTTTTACAATATTTGTGAATGTGAATGAACTCTAAATATGCTCTCAGTGTATTTTTATTACTTACATCGTGATAAAATGCAATTGTGGATCGAATTTCGTGAGAAAATTATTTCAATACTTAGTAGAATTACAATTCACAAGCTTCATTTAAATTATTATTCTGAGAAGCAAGGATTTTACATACGCAAAAATTTATAGGACGTTTTGGTATAGCTCATAATCATAACTCTCACTCGCTTCACAAAATCTTTAGAATACGAAAATACTACTTTCTTGCGATACAAGATACGAGTAGCTTTCATCATGGTGTAGGAAGTGCTTTGAACTGCATGCATAAAGAAACATTTTCCAAAGGGATTTGTAAAAAGAGGGTAGACGGACAAGCACTGTGTACTCCAGTGCTGCGGGAAATGAAGACAATTTCCTACTGCACTGCAATGAAGCCAGCTACAAAACTCATAAGCGAAATGTACACTGTTTTTATCTCAATGCGAGCATTTTGAGTCCTAACTCTCCCTTCAATACGTATCTGGCATATTGGGCTCTATTCTGTTCCAAAGACTTATCTAACGCCAAAAAGTTGTAACAAAATTAGCACGTTCACGGTTCAAAAAAGGAACACAATCAATTATGTATATTATCTATGCATACGAAATTACCTTCATTAACTTCTTAGAATTATAACCAACGCGAGACTCAAACGTATTTAAATATTTAGCTAACGGTCGATGCTCGATCCATTTAGAAGAATCTCATCATGGAGTACCCGCGACCCAAGCCCGACTTGTACTGCGGGCTTGCGCTCTGCTAGAGTGGGTGCTGGCCGCGGGTAGCGGTATTCCTCAGACCTCGTGTATGCTCAGCCCGTTCGTTCCCGGCACGTTTAAATGCTCCCTATCTTTTGGCGAACTAATTTACGTGAGTTATTTTATTTAGTTCGCCAAAATATTATTCTAAATTGTGTGAGTAACCTGTTTGCTAAATATTTAGAAATTACAGTCAAATTTAGTTTTAAGCAGTTCCAGTACCTGTCATTAAGTTGCAGACTGATAGCAGACAGACATGTCGAAGCTATTAAAGGCTCCTTTACTACAGAGACCAAAAAAGGGTCACAAAATGTTGACATTGCATTAACTGGTGATATCATATTTTTTGTAAAAGCAGGCATAGTGACGACTACGCTAGAAGTTGGTTTTGATTCTAATTGGCGCATTGCGTTAAATAAATACAATAGTCATGTTTAATTTAAAAGTAGTTTATGCAGCCGTTCATAAGGAGATGAATTAAAACACGAGTGTATTAATGGGCTCACACGAATGTTCTAAGGTCTGACTAGTACTAGACTACTTTATCTAAATACATACTTTACGGCAAGATACTATGGAGCCATTGGTTTTCAAAATCACGCCACTATCGCCTGATTTGAAGTGCGAAACATTTAGGCCTTTATAACGGACAATCGGCGTTTATGGATAACTTTAGTTTTTAGCGCTCGGCTTTTGCAAATATCATGATTTTGGCCGTTATAGCGGACTCCGGGACTTTATGAATGACTTTATTTTTTATCGCTCGGTTTTTACACATGGCATGATTTTGGCCTTTATAACGGACTCAGGGACTCAGGAGGATATAGTAAGTACAATGGGGATTAACGTAATATTACGTAATTATAATACGTAATGTATAGATTACTCGGTAATATGGGAACCGATTGCATTGTACCTAATTTAATATTTATTACATGATGAGCAATCTCAATAACACTGTTATTTCCTTTAAACTATTTTTTATTAGCAAAGTATCGGTTAAATATGTGGTTTATTATTTTTAAATGTACATAATATATGTGAATGGCTCATCATGACTATTGTGGCTGTACAGCGTTGACAACATTTTCAGTTTGCAAAATAAAGTAGGCATCTAGATTGAATCATAATTCTTCGAAGTCTCAGTTCTTTGTTTAGCAACATTTACAAATAACAAAACTGTACAATTTATATGAATAAATTAAATCTAACTAACCAAACCTATGCATGTATTCAAAACCTAAACTTTAGGTTTAACAAAAAAAAACCGGCTAAGTGCGAGTCGGACTCGCGCGCGAAGGGTTCCGTACCATTATCAATTTATTATTTAAAAAATACAGTTAAATCAACCTACCTCAAAAACTATAGGAGATAATTTAATCAAACCAAAAATCGTTGATAGAGTTTATTAATGTGCATAGCATATATTTTTTTAGAATTTTATATCGCGTAGTTTAAAAAATAGAGGGGGGGACACATTTTTCAGACTTTGAGAGCTGATATCTCGAAAACGATTTGTTTAAATAAAAATGAGATTTATAAACCTTCATATCATTTTCAAAGACCTTTCTATTAATACCCCACATGCTTATATACAACGAAAAAAAATTTTCTTTTCCTCAGTTACATGTATGGAGGGCCCCCACCCCAATGCGTTTTTTTACAATTTAGTATCATAATTCTGTAGCGGTTCATACAACACATATCCTTACCAAATTTCGTTACTGTAGCATTTATAGTTTCCGAGTAAATCGGCTGTGACAGACGGACAGACGGACAGACGGACATGACGAATCTATAAGGGTTCCGTTTTTGCCATTTTGGCTACGGAACCCTAAAAAGGTAACTAAACAAATTATTTGCTAAATCGGGAAATGTCTGGTTGACGTAACTAAAAACCGAAGAGCTGGCGACTTCCTTGCACAACGCATCAGCATTGCGATACAGCAAGGAAATGCCACCTGTATCCTCGGCACAATGCCACAATTTTTACACTTTTTTTTTTAGTTGCTGACACTGTAAAGTGTGTCGCGCGTGCCGATCCGCCGCCCGCGCAGCCCCCGCGCGTGCGGCCGCCTCATGTTTCCTCGAAGCAACGTAAGCGAGCTTATGCCGACGTCGTTGCTGGACAGCAAGTCGCAGCTGGCCAGGTCAACACACCCTCTAAGGCGGGTGAATTACGGGCTCCCCATAGGGAAAAGACCTCCCGCACCTGTGTGGATAAGGAGGGCTTCACACTGGTGGAAAAGAAGAATAAGGTGCGCAGGGCGCCTCGTAAGACTTTGTGTGGCACCGCCGAGCCGGTTAATTCTGGTCTTCGGGTCGCTACGCCGGGTAATGCGCTCTATGTTTCGCGCCTGCATTACTCCGCCGTGTCCGATGAAGTGGTGGAGTATGTTCGCCGGAAGACTGGCTTCTCGCTGAGGGTGCAGCAGCTGCGGTCTCTCTGCTGCGTATCTCTTTTAATTTTAGTTTCATGACGCATTGGTGTAAACTGTAATGTCGTGTAAACTTTTGTTTCAATAAATAAATAAATAATTCTCACTGTTTCGCTAAATATCTGCATTCCTAGGTTTCAATAAAAGCCTGCACGATGGTAACACACTGTATGTTACACACTTAACTCTGCTGTTAATGTTATTTTGAAATACAAAAATAAAAAAAATAATAAAAAACTATACTTTTATAACATACAAAGTTTATTTTTTTTATGAATTATAATATATGTACCTACTTGGGCAAATATTCGGCGTTTTCATGGCGTTTTTAGTTCATCATTGTCTTCTCGATAAGTATTATTACGAGAGTTTACATACGTAATTCAGTACCGATACCAAGTTTAGCGTAATCAACAATGTTGCTATTCGTCCTTCCATTTCGGTATAATCGCTGAAAGACAATGACGGATCTGAGCGGTTAAAACGCTCCTCGAAGAATCGGCCACTTACCTATATACGTATACCTAATTACGTAATTTAAATAATCTGGCATTTGAAAATCTGTGAGACACACTGCTGGCATTTTAATAATTTGATTGCGTGTATTATAAGAAAAGTAATCTACAAGAAAAGTAGTTCGATCGTGAGAATAGTACATTGTGTATTTAGGGCGGTAAGTAAGAATTTGCGAACGAGTGTGAAAGTAAAGCCCAAGCCGAAGGCGGGGGCTTTACTTCACACGAGTTCATAATTCTTGTACCGCCCGTGGTACACACAATGTTTTTCATCTGTGATGCAAAAAAGTAAATAAAATTTCCGACGCACGCCGGCGCGGCGCGCGGCGTGCGTCGGACCGCGCTAGTGCGACGTAATGTTGTATGAAAATCCTTAACGGCCTTCTAGGACGTAATGACGCACCTACGGCGCGCATCACCGCAGCGTATTGGCGCACTTACCGAAAAGGTGTGATGAAAAAGTAGTTACAAGCGTCTCTTTAATTAATCCCATTATTCGACATACTGCGTCACATCAGCACTTCATCAGCCTGTCTCAGTCCACTGCTGGACGTTGGCCTCTCCAGCGAATAGAGGCATTAGATTGTCACGCTGGGCAATCGGATTAGCGTTCGTAGTAGTGTGTCGTATGTCCATCGATGACGCTGCTGCCCATAGCCTTTGTAGCCATCCAAATGAAACAAATAGGACGGTAGGGACACTATATACAGGTTGTCTCAAAAATAACGCAGGATTTGAAATCGATGAAAAATACTTATTTCTTGTTTGACTTTCTTATTTCTTGATTTAATCATAAAGTACAAAGAATAGGGTTTAGTATGGTAAAGCATGCTGAGAAATTACTTCGAATGCTTTGCACATAGCACTCCTTTGTTAACATTTTCTATGAAATTTGCATAAATATAGGTGAATTTCGTTGCTGCAGTGTGAAATCCTCTCCTTCAAACCATGGGCGATCGAGAACTTGCTGACATAGATCTTTGACTATAAATAACCCCATAAAAAATAAACAATTATGTTAAATCGCAATATTTGGGATTCACTGAAATGAACGAAAAACGGGCAGAAAATGGGGTCAAAACCGTTTTTTGTCAAGGAGACCTGGGCTGCTGGGCGATTTGCAATTATAATACTTAATCCTATTCTGTGTACTTTGTGTGTCAAGAAAAAAAAAATGGAATTGGTCGAAAAAAGTATGCTTTTTGCATTACATTTAAATCTTGCGTTATTTTTGGGACAGCCTATATTTAGTACGGTGTATCGAACTATTTGGCCAATTGACCACAAGTGTTCCTAAATGTCGCCTCAAATTTTTTTTTTATGTTTTGTATCCCGCCTTTCGATTACTAGTAATTACCGATGTAACTTTACTTAACGGGTGCAGTTACGTTACTTATCTTCATAGAACGCTGTTTGTATGTTGATAATAATTATCTTTGTTATTTTTAAATATAATATAATGTTATATCGTATAAACTGGGAAATTTGCTAGGACATTGATCGCATAATCGGGGCGAAGTATGAATTGTTATTAAAGATAGGTATCCACTGGCGTTATCTTTTAGTTTCCGAGAAATATTTTTATTTTTATCGTCTGAGTTGGTAACATGAATACCTACAGTTTTCGTGAGGGTGATTATGGTCTTATTATCTAGTACGCCTTTCATCTCGGCCTTGAGTCAATCTAACCCAGAAGTGTCTCGCAAATGTTACGAATGTCGTCGACCTAGCGAGCCAACGGACGCCCAGGGGCTCTTTCATCCGAAATAGGCCACCAATCCGTAAGAACTTTCGTCCACCTGACGTCACTCTACCTGGCAACATGTCCTAACCTTACTTAGTTATTCATAAACATCTCTTAACTTAGGCACTGGGGTGCGATTTTTGAATTTCACTAGTGACTTATTCTCACCGAAAACAAGTGATTTCCCTTGAGTTCGTATTTTTGAAATGTCATCGGTGACTAGAATTGTCATACCTATGATATCGCTTTACGAGTGCCCCACTCGATTTGAAATCACCGTGTGACAATTTTTGACAGTTGACTTAGTGACATCTGCCATCTTTAAAAACTTTAGTTTTCTTTTTAAATGACATTGACACTCCATTTTACGTTCGACCACTTTGACAGAACCTAATATGAGTTATAGGTTAGTATGAAAAATTATTAAAAACCTAAGGGCAAAACTACTACATCAGCGCAAAAAGGAACGTAGCAGGATAATTGTCTATGACTGACGTTGTACTGTTGTACAATTTCTGCATGTTGGTGAAGAACGTGTGAGAATCAAAAATACGGCATTTTTGGAAAATAGTGACTTCAAATCACAGGTGATAATTTATAATTTTAGCCACCAGTGATCTCAATATCATCGGTGAAATTCAAAAATCGCACTCCTGGTCTCTCGACTCACCGCGAGCTACTAACTCGCCCGGCGGTGATAGCTGATAACTGGGCGAGTATCGACGTGTCTCTTCTTTTTACACGGGAGTGCGTATATTTTGATCGTGTTTATAGCCGATAGTTCATAGCTAGTAGCTCGCGGTGAGACCAGTGCCTTAGCAAGCCGTTAAATAAAAATGTCTCGCTAGTCCCTTCTCGTCCTATTTTTATTAATATTTCTATAAGACGGATAGGGGCAAATGATACTTATCGGCTTGTGATTCTTGCTAAATTATGAAGCGCTTATGAATAAGAGGGTAAGTATATGACATATTTCCCAAATTCTACATAACTAAGTATTTAAGTAACGTAGCAAAACGGGTAAAATAATAAATATTTGGGCCATCTTTTCGATCGACACTATTTTTTCCCGTAACGCAAGTCATAATTTCATCAAGTTTGCTAAAAAAATACTTATATATTTTACATGCATTAGGCCTCACACAAGTTCACATAGATACATTAAGGTTCCAACGGTTTTTCATTGTAAATATGTGTAAAGTATTAATTGACGTACATTTGTAAGTTCGTGAAAAGTAATGCAGGAGACAAAAAATATGTCGATGTTAAAGTTGATACCATTTACGATTTGATTTATCCTAACACAATTGAAAACACTTATTTAAACTTAAACATATAAATAAACAAAGTGATTATATTTTTTTCTGAGAAAACCCATAATTAAAATTAAAGATGCAATAACACCGAAGGGCTTAGTGATTGATAATGGAGGCTCTTTTGAAATAAAGTGAGAAAAAATCTCGACTCTTATATTTAACCGGCGAGGGTATTATTTGTGTATTTATTTATCACAAATAAATATTTGTTCCTTGGTCATAGCTGTCTATGTATTTAAGTATCTATATATATCTTTCTATTATATATATCGTCGCCTGGTTACATTACAAGCATTAATTGAGCTTACCGTGGGACTAGATCGATTTGTGTAACTCGTATGTCCCAAGAAATTTATTTATTTATTATTTGAGTACCAAAGCCGTTATAACTGGTGCGAGAACATTCATATCGTGTTGTTATCTTTCAGTTTCCGAGAAATACGAGTAGGTAGGTGAATAGCTTCGCGGAATTAAGAGGTCATTTCGGACGACCTACCACGATAGGCTATATATACCTATATATATACCTATACGTATTCGTCACTTTCGTCAGCAGAATTCACAAAAAAAATTAAACAAATATAGGTGAATTCCCATAGCATTTGGCGTCTTTGACACATATACATAAATAGAAGAGAGTCATGCCGATCCGTATTTGCCGAGTATAAACTACTTACACTCCCATGTCTGTACACATAATATATGAGGCGGCTGTATTTATTTGTAAAACAAAATTTAGAACTTTTCCTACCATTTAATAATTTGATGAATATACCACTCAGACAATACCAGATGGCAATACCACCATGTAAGCTAAAAATTAGAAGGAAAAGTGCATACTATATGTGTATAAAAATCTCGAATAAAATCCCTGCATCTAAGTTAATTCCGGACACCGAATTTAAGAATAAGTTTAAGGACATATTTATGTAACGCATGCTTCTACACGATTGACGAATATTTTAATTATAATTTTTAGTTATACGTAGATTTACACCTTAATATACATCCTTTGACATTCATTACTGTAATTTAATATAATGATAATGATGACATGTATGCCTCAATAATAATGATTATTTACAATGTCTTTGTCTTAATCCAATATTCTTCGTTTGTATGGAAGACATTGCACGAACACATACACATGTATAGGTATACCTACACAAACATGGCTTTGACGTGTCATGACTAAATCAATTTTCGGATCTATATCTGGATCCCTAACGTTTTTTGACCTATTCTTGCATTCACTAACGTTTTATGTCCGAATGATCATTTGTCCTAACGCTCATATGCCATATCTTTAATTTTCCTAATATCGTATGGATGATTTTTGTTTTCCCTAAGGCCTCGGTCGTTTTGACCAGCCGCCGCCCGCCGCGTGCGGCCGACGACAGACGCCGGCCGCCGCGGCCAGCGTGTGAACTGGGTATTATGGTCGTTTTGAGATCGTAGCCGCGGCGGCCAATCGCGGCAGTTTCAGAGGGTTTTGTTTGTGAACGGACGTGTGTGATGGAAAAAACTATAGCATATCTACTGCTTAAGAAAGAAGAGGAGGAGGACTATCTAATAGTATTAAGAAAGCAGAACAAAAAGAAGAAGAACAACATATTTTAATGTAGAAAAACGGAGGGTGCCTACAATATTTTGAATCGTACAATATACTGTGCACTTTAACTAATTCAATCAAAAACTCGTCACTTTCCTTTGTAAATTTATGCATATTGTCCGAGCGTCCACACGCCGCAATGCTCCAAAATGACTAGAGACGCGGCGGCCAGCGGGCGGCAGTAGCGGGCGGCGCGGGGACGCCGCACGCGGCGGGCGAAAACGACCACTCCCGAACATTCCTGAATACACCATTCACACGCTGCGGCCGACTGGACGTCGTCGGCTGCGGCCGGCGGGTGAAAACGACCAAGGCCTAATGCGTTATATCCTAATCATCATTTTCCATATCAATTATTTATCCTAACGTTATATGCAATAATAGTCATGTATCATAATTGTCAGTAAGCCCAATGATGATTGATAATCCTAATAATCGTATTTCCTAACTTTGTATGGCCTATTGTAGTTTATCCTATATTTGTACTCAAATTAATTCAGATTTAGTCCCCACTATTTAAAGTATTCTTAAATAAATAGGTATCAGAATAACACAACATTCATCGTAATTTTGACCGAAACCAACTTTTTTTTTTAATTTTAGGTCGAATATCTCGGCCATTTTTGATTTCAGGGAATAGTTTTCTGGGTTGCAACAAAAAAAAATAACCTCGAAGACTTCGAGGTTATTCGAAGGAGCGTACAATATAAATAATGATTCTAATGGCATGTCATTGAATTTTGATTTCTAGTTTCTAATACCAGAAACCAGGAACCAGGTCGAGTATTATCAGAATACGATACTGAATCCTTAAACGGAACACAACTATTTTTGTTACAACTTGTATTTAAATAAAGACTTACGATACAAATATTACAAGGAATTAGGTCAACCTTTACAAAAATATTGCATATCTAAATTTAAACATTTGTAATACACTTATTTTGGTCTTGAAAAAGTAACTCTCAAGGGGAGAAATAAATCTAGTGCAGACGCAATCAAATCGCCCGCTGTCGTGAAAGAGGAATGTCTCCCACGTGCGCTCTTCTACGTAATTTACAGCTTTATTTTGCAAATAATTCTCTTCATTAAGTTTAAATGTATACTCTCACTTTTGTCTAGCTGTGATTGTGCTAATGTAATAAAGGTACTCCATGACAATAAGCAGATGCCGTATTACAGGTATGCCTGGCCTGCAACTCTAGTATTGCGCTAAATGTCAACTTTACCATTTTCTTAGCAGCCCATAAATAGGTTGTCATATCAATAGATCAGCCTATCTCAGTCCATGCTGGACGTAGACCACTCCTATTAACTATGCATATAGACGCATTAGGAGGTAAATGTACATAATCGCCACGCTGGCTATGATGATCTTCGATCAAAGAATGGTCAGTCACACTTCAATCCCTAAGTCAACTCTTACGATACCTGTGGAAAGAGGTCGAATATATTCTTACTGCCGTCACCACGCGGCTAAGATGGTTGTAATGTATGTAAACCTCAGCGAAAAGCTAATATATTCCAGCGCTGGAGAGTTGCGCTTTCGGAAGAATTTCTCTTAAACTGCATGTTGCACGATAATATCTTATGTTTCGGAGTGTGAGGAAGAGAATCCTGCTGGTTGAGAGCAACATGTCGGTTAAATTAGCAATAACATGGTATGTAATAGCATACAGAGAATATTTTTAACATAAAGGCAAAATATTCTTTCAAACAAAACATTAGTTATATAGCGCAATACACACCAACACATAGTGCACAGCAAAGCTTTACCTTAGAGCTTAGACCTAGCCACTCAGCTAGCTATTATTACGAGTTTGAATTTGGGATCGTTGACGATTCGTAGGTATATAGCTACATATAGATATACTGAATTAGTTACATAGATAGCTATGTTACAGTCAAGGAATAAATATTTGTGATAAATAAATACACTACTAATATTCTAACTCTGATTCGGGCCCGGAACCTCCAGCTTCGTAGGCAGGGTCATTGCCAACTAGGCTACGGAGGCTGACACAAATAAAAGAATACTACCTTTAGCAAAAGTTGATATGACATGTGCCATCTCGCGTGATATTTGTCCTATATATTATACAGGGTGCTCGCGAGGAACCCGCAAGATTTTAATGCTGAATTCCTGAGCATATTAGAGTATAATTATCATGTTATATAAAATTTCCTGGATTCGGCTTAGTTCTAGAGATAATTAACCGTTTTACGGAAAAAGTTTCATAAAACTTCTTTTTGATTACAATGCTACCACAATGTGTTCTAATATTACCACACCTTTTGCCTGACAATCAAAAAATAAGAATAAACTTGATGAAAAACCTGTCTCTAAAAAAACATTAAAAAAATTAAGTAATTTTATCGAATTGTTGTTATGCTAAAAAGTATTGGAAATGTTAAAAAGCATTCAAGAAGTCTAAAAAAAAAAAGAAAAAAAAAATCTTTTTTTATTGTGGAATTTGACATTAGGTCTCATAATATTTTTTGTTTATTTTGATGTCTAGAATGCATAGCTAAAATCTTGCGGTTTCCTCGCGAGCAACCTGTATGTAGGATATATAACAAAAATATCGAAGAATAAGGTATAGAGTGATTTAAACTTTCACGATTATCACTCATATTTTAAAGACAAACGGGTCTTAATCGCGTTAAAGCTATTGGATGTTGTGCACACAACCCTAACCTAGAAGTGAATAATCAAGATCAAGTGCGGGTAGTTCGAAAAACCCGCGCAGCTCGAAAGTGTTGATACATTCTCTTGCCAGACTACCTGCGACCACGGGTGTAACGTAATGCCCGAAACGTCAGAATATAATTAAACGTAAGTTTACGCGATTAAGACCCGTTTGTCTTTTAAAATATGAACAAGGTATAGGTTGGCAGGTTTTCGAGTTATCAGTATCACTGATTAATTACATTTTCGGAACAAAATAAAGAAGTGCTGTATGAAAACACGACCTTTCTCATTACATCAATAATCTGCAGGTAAAATTTTCACAAATGGTAAACCATGATATTGTAAAAGTAATTGGTTCAGGATAAAATTCCGTATTAGTTAAAAAGTATTTGTTGAACAAGAAACAAATTCGACATGCCCCGCTCCAGTGGTTTGCAGTCCAACATAGGATCAATCGTAATTCGATTGAAGCAAGACCTTTTGACAGACACTGATGGCAGGTTGTTCCTACACCCACGCTTCCTGGACATTATCATTATTTAGTTCAAAGGATGCGTGAAATTGAATCGCTACTATCTACCTATTTACATTGTACGATGGGCTTCTGTTGAGACATTGTATTGCGGAGATAGGTATCACTTACTTTTCGTGATTTTTCTTTGATTGACATATACGGAGAGTTCAGAACACTTTGCGAAAGATTGAAACCTTTTATTTGAATAGAATCAGATTAAAGCGAACAATACTTAACATAAAAGCAATTCAAATATTGGTTCAGGGAAAGGTTGGCTGTGCCTGAAAAGATTTTTTCTAGTTTGTAATTTTAAGGCAGGATAAAATGCAAAGCCGAGGAGACCTCGATAAAAGCATCGATGTACCAAAGCCTAAACCCTTCATGTAAATAACCCAATTAATATTTGATTTATGTAGATATCGAGATTTGAATAAATTACGACTGATTATTTCAGATAAAAAGTTCTTCGTACCTTTTATGTGGCTCTGCTAGGGTCAAAGTTCAGGATATAGCTAAACATAAAAATAAGTCCAGTTTTTGATGGTCTGAGTCAGGTCTGAAATTGACATATCTACCAGTTTTTTTTTCATTATATTTATTTCTAGCACAAAATTCTCAATATTGTTGATTATCAATTGTACCATAGATGGATGATGGGCAGCAGTATCATCATAGTGGACACACTACTGCGATCACCAATTCACTTGCCTAGTGCGGGGATTACGGGCATTACCTCCTAATGCATTCATGTGCATAGGTTAAGGAGAGTATTGAAATAGGCTGATGATGTGTGTATGTGAAAAATAGTGAAAATGTACCAAATAAGATAAATCTACTAAAATTATATACGCGTCATTCAGAAGTTCCATGCCGGTATTGGTCAATAGTTTGATTTTACCGAAATATGTCGATAAAACACAATATTAATGTTCGTTTACAATTAAATAAAAATAAAAATATTGGTGTGGTAAAAACGAGTTTGATCTACCGAAATATGTCGATAAAAAACCATATAAATGTTCGTTTACAATTGTATCCTCAAGTTTTCTTTATTTCTCTGTGATACCATAATTAGAACTAGCTTATGATAAAACAGAGATTTACTCGTTAAAAATACCATATTTATTAACAAATTCTAGAGTGAGAGTTTAAAAATTTGAAATGTCGAATATTTTTAGAAAAAACGAAGACAAGACAGCACGACTTTCACGTGAAAATTATTTTCGACGGAATGTGTCCCGCCGTTTTTGAGTTATCCTAAAAAAAACAACAAAAGAAAGTAATTACCTCGACCAATTTGACTTTTGATCGTCTTTGTTTGTATATAAAGCTTTTATTTCCATATTTTTACCTGTTAAAGCGTTAAATTATTACGGAGGAGACATAACTCTACATTTACGGTTTTTCTTGATTTATTAAGCACTGATTTTTTAAACCTCAGTTAACATTATCAGTTAAATAAATGTAAGCTCTATCCTTTTTTGACTGATGATCTGAAATGAGAATGGTAATCATTTTAACTAAGTCGGTTAAATGTAACCGATAACGTATTCATAATAAGTAATTCATAGCTTATTCTTAATGTTTGTTGATATTTAATTTTATATTAGGTTTATCCTTATTATGAAATTGCCTGTAAAACTAATTAGGAGCATTATTATAAATATTAGATGTCATATACCAAAGAAAAACGACCAAGATCACCTATGTCCGAGGTGGGGATCGAACCCACGTACTCAGCTTTCGCGGCTGATGCCTGTACCCCTCGGCCACTCGGTCTTAGCAACCACCGGTCAAATTTCTCGGGTATATGCAATCCCTTACAAGGCTAGGCGCCTTTGACAATATGTTCAATAGGAGCATTATCTTAAAAATTTTATTTTTTATTTTATTTTATTGGTCCATTAATTTACACAGCATTACAGTAGGTACTAATGCACTGCGAAATACAGGAAGTACACTATAATATATACATACAAATAAGGTACCGTATATAATACAGGATCAGGATAGGCAAGACAATATTACTAACAAATAGAAAGGCCGGAGGCACTGAAACGTTATACAAATAAAAATAGTTGGACATTAACATTAGCATAAAGTAAATTTAAACATGTAAAAACCTTAATAACTAACTGAGGATGGACGGTTGTCCATCGCCTCACATAAGCTTTTGCATGCCTCGCAGACAAGCTTCCAATTATCAAAAAAGACATCGCAGTCAGGAGATGATTTTAGAAGTGCGTTGATGTAGTGCATAGCACGGACAAGCGGTGATTGTTTGTACGCCGCAGTGCGCGCTTTAGGAGCTGCAAGCAAGTCACGAACCCGAGGTCTAAAATTAAACTTTGACAGCGACAGAGCAGGGACGTGAAGGCGTACCATCTGCGATACTAGCTGAGGGCAGTCCGAGTTGCCATGTAATATCTTACACGCACCGGTCATAAGCGCATAATTACGCCTTACTTCCAGCGAATTAAAACTTAGAGTACCTAGTAAATACTTTGTTGGGTAAAGGAAAGGGTAATAACCGTAGATTTTTTTGAATAGAAATGTCTACCTACGTAATAGAAATTTGGTCAAATCAATGTGTTTGGTTATAGGTACGAACTAATAAAAACAGTTGCAAAATAAATAAGTATTGTGTTAATTTATCGAAGTCAAATACCCACCCATAGTCGATTTTGGTTTAGTTTAAAATTACAACCTTTTGAAGTCGGTCGGGAGTTTGGGGAGTTCAATTTATAAATGGGGATACTCGACGGACAGTAATGTAGGCAACATTTTACCGGCAACCTACAAAGAAGGGTGAACTTAAGCGGACGCCATTTCAGTGCCCTTCAGTACCCTTCGGAAATAGGCTCGCCCATTATGGGCTTAAAACAGATTTGTCAGCCTCATAATGATAAATAACATTAAGTTAAACACTTTTATTTAGAGGCTTAATAGGGGCGCTTGAATTTTGAGCGACCGATATCAAGACGGCGTTATAAGCGGTTTTCAGTGCAGCTGTTACAATAATAAGTTGCAATAACAATATTACTATCTTTGCATTTTGACAAAAAATATTCAATCCATGATATTTAACGGTAGAAGTAGTTACAACCTGAAACTAAAAAAAATGCAAGAGCATGTCAGTCCATGCTCACTGCTCACTGTCTGTGTAGGGGCCGAAGTGTTTGAAATAGTTTTATTTTAAAGTACATACTTACTTTGAAAGCCATTCATGATTTTTGTAGATCTACGAATCCAAAGTTAGACGGACTGGGGGAACAATTTAATTTCATTATTCACACAACACCTAACAATTTTATTTGACTAACGGATTCTCATTTCTATTTAGTAAATAAAATATAAAACTTTACTAATATAATACACTTTTTAGGTACTTAACAAGCTATATAGATTAGCCTACAACATTACCATGTTCTAAATCTGAAGACAAACAGTGCCACCGTAACGGCCAACCGCCGTGGCTCCGGTAAGTACCTACTAAATAATGGAGCAAGTCTCGCAGGGTACTCGCGCGCGCATATTCAGCCTGTATCGGTGCAGTTAGCTTTTACACCGCTCCGCATCAGAGCAATGCAAATCGCTTATGAGAATTTACATAGGGACTGTTTTATGCAGTGCGGAACTAGTCTTTTGTTGAGTTGAGAGACGGATTTCGTGAGATGAAAACGTAATGTTCAAGCAGATAACTGTTTAAACATCCCTCATAATGTATGTAGGTATCAGTTTTAATTTTTAAGCTTAAGAGGCGAAATGATATGGTCCTATTTTTCAGGCTGTGGAATGGCGGTTTTAACATTATTTTTGTATCCAATTTCTAATACGTACTACCTACGTTGGTTTTTCAAATTATACTATATTATTAACCGTAGTTATAACTGTATATTATGAAAACATTTTAAATAATTCGCTGTAGTTAAAAGTGGGCTAATTTTTCGATCGAGACTATTTTGTCCCGTAACGCTGGTGAAAATTTCATCAAGTTTGGTAGAAATAATGCTTATTAATTGTACATGCATTAGGCCTCACACAAGGTTCCAATGGTTTTTCATTGTAAATATGTGTATAGTATTGATTGATGTACATTCGTAAGTTCATGAAAAGTAACGCAGGAGACAGAAAATATGTTGATGCAAAAGTTGATTGGCCCACAGGTTTCTACTTACGAGAAACTATTTTGCATAAGTCCATGGCCTACATCGTAAGATAGACAGAGAATTTTGCTCTTATTTCATTTTCAGTAATCCACTTATCAATGAAACCGAGGATAAAACCAAACACCTGTGCGCACATTGCGCACGTACCTATAGGTGCAGCCTGTAGAACTTACCGGCGCAGTCTTTACCGATCCTTCATTAGAAGAATACAAATCCTACAAAACATTTGAGATAGTATCAGGACTGCAGGGTCGATCATCCAGGGCACCTTTCCACCTACCAAATAACAAAAGTTTATTAAAACACAATCCACAATATTCAAAATATCTTTCCCTCGGGTTTTTTAGGTTTTGTTTTGGTATTTTGTCTGTCATCTACTACAAAAAAAAAAACAAAAGAAAACAACGGTGTTATAATACGTGGCAGGGCTAAATGGATTAACACTTTCGCTGCGGCAATTAGCTTAACTCATAATTGAACCGCAGCCCATAATCGCCACGCTGGGCAAATGGGTTGACGATCGCAGTGCATAATAAACAAATATCTTTGGACGTCATTAGGTGGATTTACACCAAATGAGCGAATGCTCATTAACTATATCCCCACTCTACGACATTCGTTCGCTACACAAAATGTAATTCGTCGAAATTCGTCGATTTCGTCACCTTTACACAATTCGACCTAGCCCAACGGTAAGCTATATTAAGTCTTGTAGTGTGGGTATCAAGTGGCGATATAATATAATACATAGATACATAATAGATAGGGAGCCACGACAAAGGAACAAAAATGTGTGATAAATAAATGCCCTCGTCGCGATTCGAACCCGGAACCTCCACCTTCGTATGCAGGATCACTACCAACTAGGCTGATATATATTTCATCAAAGTCAAAGTCAAGTCAAATGATTCTTTATTTAAATTGGAATACCAAGTATACGAGTAAATCTTAAAAAAGTTTTTTCTACGTTGGTACATTTTGATACGTCTATGTATCAAAATAATACCTATTGCGAACGTGAAAAAGTGTTTTCTTTCTGACACATCATGTGTACAGGTAGCATGTCGATATTATCTAAAATTAAACAATTTAGAACGGAATCAACATGTGTCCCGAATCAAATTATTTATTGAGCAAGATTGATCACCAACCGATAGCTATGTAATAACATCGAATAATTTGAATATTTCTGCTGTATCACCGATGGATCATTAATAATCTTATGGATGCATCCTGACATTACTTTTCTGACCTCTTATAACGATAAAAAAAATCACTGTAATATGCGCACGTTCACTGCGAGTTAAGCTAATTGTCACAGCGAAGGTGTTAAGGCCAGGATAACTGAGTTAAATGTTTAAACCAGTAAACCAGTAGCTACATCTGAGTTAAGGAAAATAATTGTTGTTACTCTCCGATCATGAATAGCATAATAATTTAGGTACCCGTAATTTTAACTGCATCTAATGGATAGGTAGTTAAAATTTATAAATTACCTAAAGTAAAATGTTACAATCTGGAGAAGAGAATATTAAAACAAGTGCGAGTATAGTAAGATATTTTTTAACAAAACAAATTATTTGAATTAAACTGTTTTGTGATGTCAAGATGATAAAGTTTTGTGGAAAATAAACAAACTATTCGGGAATACTATCTCACGAATAGTTTGTTTATTTTTCACTTGTCAAAAATTACCTTTGTCCAGAGACCTACATAACCAGCTCATTACTATTAATCACACACAGTCACACATATTAATGGATATAATTAATGCCATATCACCTGTCATAACTCTCGTAGAAAGCTGTAGTGAACATGAAAACATCGCACAAAGCGATAATCTTATAGATGCATCCTGACATTATTTTTCTAACATCTTATAACAATCAAAAAAATCCCTGATGCCGCAAGGATTGGTCCGAAAAATCACTTGAAAAACTTAGTTACAAATGTGATAATTAGATGTTGTAATCTAAACGCTAGTAGCAAACAGAAATCTTTTATTTATTACATATCTACCTTTCTTGTGTCTTCTCTACTTGTACTGTAAAGTATAAAATGAATATTCAAACCCATTTACATCAAAGGTAAACACAAAATAATAATTAACTTATTTCCTAAATTTCATAACGAGGAAACCTGTAAGGGAGTCACCGTTTCATGGACCTAAGCTCAGACAATTTAACTTTGTACGCCTCTCAATTACCTACTTTTAAGTTTAATTTTGGTGCCAACTTTTACTTTTTAATTTGATCAGTAATTTTTGATGGATTAAAATGAAAGGTCACGAAAATAATTATTTTCCATTCGATAAAATTGTTCCCAAAGTGATAAACTATCTTAAAAGTGCTCATAATTTCAGATATTAAATTTTTGTACAAGCGTTGTAATACTTAAGGAAAAATATGGCTACAATATTTATATTTTTCCTGTGTAGCAATTATTCTACTTCTATATGCCTCCTTAGGAGTAAAGTCACGACTAATATATAATCCTGTTTTTTTTACAAAAATAAAATAAAATTAAGACGCGGTATCGTAAATATTCATGGGTATGGAGATTTCGTATCAGGATGCTTAGCCAAGTTGCCAATCGCTAGCGCTCTGTCACTCTTTCATATTAGTGCGACAAAGACAGTTAGCTGTCTTTCGCTTACGATTGACGATTAAGCGTTAGCGATTGGCAACTTGTCTAAGCACCCTGGTGATCCGTCTATTCGTTTGACTATTTTCTTGATTATTTACACATAATAAAATCTTTGTTTTAATGTCGAGGCATTTTGATATCAATACAGTGTATACCTACTCGTATGTACATATAATATATACTTGTTGTACTCTTATTACAAATAAAAAAAAAACTAAATCAATTTTATGTATGACTTTTTATTTGCATGTTAGTTGTAACATAGTTAGTTTAGTGTGGGTAACCATGATTATTTAGAAAAAACAAGTCTCGCCAAGTTTCTTACCGGTTCTTCTCGGGCCAGTGTAGGATTAGAATCGGAAGTAGTTTTAATTTTTTTGTGTAACTTAGACCATTCAAAAGAGTTTGTTGGTACGTACTCACCAGACATACGTGCCTAAGCTACGGCGACTAATGTTAAAACTTTAGTTCTTAAATTCGACTTATGTGTTGAATTAAAGTATCGAGTCCCGTATACAGTTTATATTCACAATAAACAACATCGATCGATACATTAAATAAAATATTGAAAACATTGAAACTCTGGTAAGAACATTGTTAGATTAATTTTGACTTGACTGTCACTTTGAAATTGTTCCCCAGGATGCTTAGCCAAGTTGCCAATCGCTAGCGCTTTGAAGCGTGTCGTAGTTTTCCCTCTCTGTCACTCTTTCATATTAGTGCGACAAAGACAGTTAGGTTACGATTGACGATTAAGCATTGTCTAACCACCCAGTACAAGCCTCAAGGCTCCTATTGGTTGAGTGTTAATTTTGTACTGTTTAATCTACGCGGGCACACAATTCATGGCAATAATTTACCAACCGATCTGTGCTTGATTCAAATAGCCAGGGTCAATGAGTAAGAGCAATTATTATCGGTCATAAAATAATATAGGCGATTTGGCACAGGCAGACTTAAGTATTCAAGAGATAATGTTAAAGTTCCTGCTGAGGAACGAATATCTAATTTCTGACTAAGGAAGCAAATCTGCCGTGGTGCCTAGACATGAATATTAAACTGTGAATATCTGCCAAAGCGCAGACATTGTGAAAATTCACTCAGATCGCGGAATGGAAATCCTACGCTTCACTTGCATTTTGTCATTAATATGATTCAAAATCCATATTCAAATAAGATGGAGTGAAAGAGCGGTAAAATAGAGGTATTGATAGACGTAGAGAAATAAATGTGCGCCCTTCCATGAAAGATTACAAAATTGATATTGTTTGAAATGTTCATTGATTTGTATAACATCAAAATTAATCTAATGGTGGGTAATTGACCTTCGGTTTTAATCAATTGTGATGCTAGTTGTGTAACTGTTCAAATTGGAGGAGATACTTGTATTATAGTTATATACAGACCACCCTCTAGTAAAGATATAACTCCTTTTTTGAATTCCTTAGATAACATTTTAGCCAAAAATAAAGTCTTCAGTAACCTTGTTGTAATGGGAGATATTAATATAGATATACATGACAATAATAAGGACCCAAATTCGTCAGAGTATTTAAACTTGTTGGCAAGTCATGGTCTCCTGCCAGGACATAACTTTGTGACGCATGGAAAAACTAACCTCGATCACATAATCTTAAAAACAAATAATAATGCTGTCACTTTAGTGTTGGAGTCAACAGTGACTGATCATAAATCTATAGTTCTCTCACTAGACAAACTTAAATTAAACATGGCCAATAAGTATAAATCGAAAGTAAATTACCATGCCCTCGATATTGCAATAAAAAATATTGACTTTACTAATATATATAATGAAACTGATGCCAACCTAGCGCTTGTTTTCTTAGTAAACTCTTTAAAGAAGGAAATAAAGGTTAATACGAAACTTTGCTTAATACCCCATAGGCTACGTATCTATAAACCCTGGATTACCCCTGGTCTTTTGAAATGTATGAGGAATAGAGATAGGATGAAAAAGGCGGCTAACTCCGCACCACATAATGAAGTACTTGTCAAAACATTTAAAAGGTATCGCAATTTCTGTAATAATTTACTCAAAAAACTGAAGAAACAATATGAAAGTGAGAAGTTGGAAAAAGCAGGAAATAATTCAAAAAATCTTTGGAATTCCATAAAAGAAATAACTCATCATACAAAAAATAATCCTACAGCTGAGGAGCTCCTCGCAATAGATAAAACTCCGGCTGCCTCCTTGTCACATATTAACCCTTTACCTACGGGGCCCTGTATCACTCCGTAACCTCTCAATACGGGCATGTTTTTTCGAGAGCCGGTGTAAGGCATAACTTCACTTACCTGGAACTTTTATAGTATTGCAGCTACACACTTGAAATTTCGCACACATATTACATATGTTGTCTTTAATCAATAAATAATCACATATAGTAATAATATTCCCTTTTTTTAATAAAATCAAGTATTATATCAGTCACTAAGAATTTGAATATTTATAAGTTACCACTCGCGAATTTCACAATTTTAAGTGTAAAAACATTAGTTTATGGTATATTTAACACAAACAAATACTCAAAAGACTATAATTATTTTAAAAAAGCATAAATATCAATCAATAAAAACCTTGCAAACAAACAATTTCTCACATATGAAAAATAGTGATGTGCGTCTATCGACACAGTTGTCGATATGTCGCATCGATTAGGGAAAAAATCGAACAATAATTTGAATCTAATAAGGTTTTATGTGTATAATTATTTAATTTTTAAACTTATTAGATTGTATAGTTAGTAAGAGTGGGCACTAAGGTATCGACAAATCTGTAAAGTACGGGTATTCTCTGATCTGTTTCTCACAACAAGTCGATAAAATTTAAAACATCACTATTGTCCGCCATATTGATTTCAATTTTTGGCACTCCTGCAGTACGGGTGTCAACCCCAGTTGCCAGCAAAAAAAGCGGTAGTTTTAAAAATATATTTATATCAGAGCCATCTACCGAAACATTAGGGTATTTTTTTCTTTGCATCTATACTAATCCCAAAGCATATTGTGACCGCTATTGCCAAGATACAAGGTCTAGTTTTGAATAAAAAAAATATTAAACATGACCAGTACTTCGATCAACTATAGTTGACACCCGTACTGCACGGCTGTTGCCTTGGTGGCAACTCTGGTTGACACCCGTAGGTAAAGGGTTAACAATTTCTTTATCAATGTAGGAAAAAAAATAGTTAAAAACATGCCCAGTTGTAACACTTGCCGTAATCATAACAATGTTGCACCTTTTCCTGGTCAAAATTCGTTAGTTCTTCTTGAAACGGACGAACTTGAGGTAGAACAAATTATAAACTCACTTCGTTCGAATTGTGCAGTAGGACATGATGAGATTTCGACTGATTTCCTTAAACGATATAAAACTACTTTGTTAAAACCTTTAACCCATATTTTTAACTTGTGTATAGTAGGAGGTGTTTTCCCAGAAATACTAAAAAAAAGCATTGATTCAGCCTATCCATAAGTCTGGGTGTCGAAAACTTGTAAATAATTATCGCCCCATCTCAATATTGTCATCATTGTCCAAGATACTAGAGAAAATCATGAACAAGCGTCTTAAAAGTTTCTTGGAACATAATAATATTCTATCGAACAGACAATACGGTTTTCGCAATTCAATGTCTACAAATGACGCCGTGTATGACCTCACTAACCATGTGGTCAGCGAAATGGATGCAGGTAACAAGTGCGTAGCCATCTTCATTGACCTAGCTAAGGCATTTGATACAGTTTCGATTCCTAGACTTCTGTATAAGCTTGAATCATTAGGAGTGCGTGGGTCCCAACTCAAGCTATTTCAGAGTTATTTGACAAATCGTAAGCAAAGTGTTAAAATAGGTGGAATCACTAGCAGTGAGCTGGTTGTCGAATACGGAGTACCTCAAGGGAGTATTCTCGGTCCGACTCTCTTCTTGATATACATTAATGATATGTGCAACATAGATCTACCAAACGGCAAAATAGTTGCGTTTGCAGATGACACAGCACTTTTATTTTCTAGTCATTCATGGAAAGACACTTTTTACAAAGCACAGCTCGGCTTCGATAAAATCAACTCATGGCTAATTAGTAATACGTTATCTCTAAATGCGGACAAAACTAAATACATGACCTTTTCTATAACTGCAAGTGGTGCTAAGTCTCTAGATGAATATTTTATTACGGCCCATAATCATCACACACACATAGAACAAAACTGCAACTGTCCAACTCTTAACCGAACTGCAACAGTCAAATATTTAGGCATAACATTGGATGACAGGTTAAACTTTCGGTCTCATATAAATGTGCTGTCTGGTAGAGTTCGTAAGCTGATGTTCATCTTTAAGCATCTACGTCATGTTGCTAGCGCGAAAGTTGTAAGAATGGTTTACTTTGCCTTAGCACAGTCATTGATAGAATACTGTATACAATCGTGGGGTGGTGTTGCCAAAAGCCATCTAATTCAGTTGGAACGTGCTCAAAGAGCCCTACTAAAGGTTGCACATTGTAAACCGTTTCGTTACCCCACTGTTGACTTATACAAATCGTGCGAGGTCCTCACAGTTCGGCAGTTGTTTATTTTAAAAATAGTTCTGAAAAAACATGCGGAATGCTTTTCCGCTGTCGGGACAAGTATTCATAGAACTCACAGGGGTAGGCGAAAAGTTATTGTACCACGACAAGCTATATGCCGAACTGCATTTAGTAACAAATTTTATTATTTTTTAGGTAGCTTCCTATATAACCAACTAAATACGAGATTGGATATTATTAACCTTAATAAATATAGTTGCAAAAAGGCTTTGATTAAATGGTTACTTGACAAAAATTATATGGAGACTGAAAATCTTTTGCATCCTGTATCTTAATAGGACACTAAAACTCACTCATACAATCACACACATATACACACACTCACACATGCACTCACACACACACACACGCATACACACACACACATCATTGCACTGTCATCCTTGTTTGGAGTTTCTTTTAAAATTTTCATCTATCAATTTTATTACCGGTAGGTAATATTTAGTTTATATATATATATATATTTTTTTGTATTGTAACTTGATATTCAGTATATAGTTTTAAAACTTTTGTTTACATGAAGAGACGCTTAAGCATGTATAAATGGAAGGTAGCTGCTACTTATAGCACAGGTCTATACCTATTTTAAGTATCAGCGTAACAAGTTTTGGATAAAATCTGTACACATGTAAATGATATGATGTATATAAGATGTAAACCTTTTTGTTCGAATAAACTTATTATTATTATTATTATTTGTATCTCCTTGAGAATCACGGGCTTACAAATCCCGGTTTTTTGATAGGCTTGCGCGGGGATACATATCCAACACGTAGAGGCCCTTTGGAGAAATTTTCTGTGTTGTACACCTGCTGCAACCCATTCAAGGGCACAAATACATATCCGTAAACCGGTCCCAGCAGGCGTATAGAGACTATTGAGAAGGAATGGAAAAGACTATTGGGCTATGGTGATGGAGGATGGATGGATCAGAAATGGAGCTATAGAAAAGAGGTCCGGACACCTGCCATAACATTGATTTCTCTTTGCTATCGAGGCAGGCGGTGACTCGCCGCCGACTAGATGGGCCCCCGTAAATGCCATCACAAGAGACAGCCAGGGGCAACACCGGTGTAGGCGGCTCAGGAGTGTAGAGAGGTGTACACCGCTTTCTGCGCAGTGGCTTGACAGCCGCTGCACCAACTCGCGACTTACGCAAATTTACACTTCCACCCCTGGAGCATATAGCTCTGACGACTCCTCTCTGGACGGCCAGTTAAGGCAAGCCAGAGCTGAGAGTCCTACGGGTCCCCTTGGGGTTCCACTCCGACCGACGAAGACACGCCGGAGGTGGGGACCCTGACCGACTCTCGGGAGCACTCGGGTCCGTGGGGTCGTTACTCCCCAACAGCTCGCCACAAGCTGCCCTGCGGCCTTATTATTATTATTATACTCTTTATTTCATCGATTTCTTAGGGTAGGTTTTTTACAAAATGTCTATAAAAGTAAAATACAATAAAACATACAAAAGCAATACAAAACATGTTAACATAATATAAAAAACCTAACCTAGAGAGCCGCCGGCAACGGAGCGGGCCCAAGCTGCCGGTGGTTAGGGCTGCAGGGAGAGGAACCGCCGGACTATGCGCGCCGTGTCCAGGATTACCGCCTTCTGCATCTTACCCTTGACCCAACCACCTAGCGAGAGCCTCTTGAGGTGTTGATCGAGACTCTTCGCTATGAGACCGTTCGCAGAAACAACTATCGGTACAATGATCGCCGAATCAACATCCCACATGTCGGTTACCTCGTGAGCCAAGTCAAGGTACTTACTGGCTTTGTCCTTCTCGGCCTTCACGAGGTTCTCGTCATGGGGGATGGTGATGTCGATGAGCATTGCCCGGCGTTGGGATCGATCTATCAGCACGATATCAGGCTTATTGGCTACAATAGTCCTGTCCGTGATGATAGATCGATCCCAATAGAGCGTGGCACGACCATTTTCGAGAACTGCCGCAGGTGTGTACTTATAGTACGGCACTTCGAAGCCCACAAGGCCGTATTGAAGAGCAAGCTGCTGGTGTATAATCCTGGCTACGAGGTTGTGTCTGTGCAAGTACTCGGTGTTAACAATCTGAGAACAACCGGAAATAATATGCCTGAGTGACTCACCGGGACGGCGGCATGCCCGACAAATGTCGACCGTACCGTCCTTCAGGATATATTTCCGGTAGTTATTCGTCATGATAACCTCGTCAGCAATTGCACAGGCAAAACCCTCGGTTTCTCCGAAGAGGTCCCCGAATCGTAGCCAGTTCACCGACGCGAGCAGATCTACGTTAGGTCCCGTGAGGGCCTTGTAGAACCGCCCGTGTAGCTCCTTGCTCTTCCATACCGCCTTGCGGTCCTCGGTGCCCAGTACCACAGGTCTGCGCCAGTTCTCTTTTGCCAAGGAGAGCGGCGTGAAGTTCCGGTCTACTGCCACCACATCACGATGCATCCCGCACTCATTGTTAAGAAAATAGTTTCTAAGATTGTACACCTCGCGGTTGTGGAGGTTTTTGGCATTTAGGAAGCCGCGGCCCCCACACTTCCGCGGGATGTACAATCTCATAACTGATGAGCGCGGGTGTAGCATTCGATGTGTGGTAAGCAGTGTACGGACCCTTCGATCCAGGGCGTCCAGCTCGGTCTGAGTCCACCTTAGTATGCCAAAGGAGTATGTGAGTATGGGTATTACCCAGGCGTTGAAGGCGCGCACTTTGTTGCCTCCTGACAAAAGACTGTTAAGTACTTTTGTGAGCCGGCTGAAAAAGCGCTCCTTCACCGCCTGTCTAATTCCCATATCTTCAATACCCAAAGACTGTGACATACCAAGGTATTTATAGGTTTCTGCTTCCGAGATAGATCTGAACGACATTGTCTCAGAAAGCTGTAAATTTGTTGAATTTACTACTTTCCCCCGCTGCACATGCATAACCGCACACTTATCGACACCAAATTCCATATTGATGGCACTACTGAAAACTTCTGTGGTTCGCAGTAGTTCCAACAAGTCTTGGCTATTTGGCGCAAATAATTTGAGATCATCCATATACAGAAGGTGAGAAATGACTTCACCCTCTCTCCGAAGCTGGCAACCTAGTCCTGAATCCTTCAGTAGGGTACTGAGGGGATTCAGAGCTAGGCAGAACCACAAGGGACTCAGACTGTCACCCTGGAATATTCCTCGCTCGATCCTTATGAAGTCCTGCGGGCCAGAGGGGCCATCCCCTCCTCCTGGTTGACGAAGGACTGTGGTCCACTGCCTCATACACGCGCCGAGAAAGGATCTTAAAGTTGCATTAACTTTATACAGCTCCAAGACCCTTTCCAACCATGAATGAGGCACCGAATCATAGGCCTTCTTGTAGTCAATCCAAGCGGCGGAGAGGGCCCCTTTGTTACGCCGGACTTGCTGGCAAATGGTCATGTCGATGAGGAGGAGCTCTTTATTACCACGGGACCCAACCCTACATCCATTTTGAGCAGGAGCCAAAACATTGTTCGAAACAATGTGCGTGTTAATTTTTACTCTCAAAATGGATGTAAGGAGCTTGTACAGTGTGGGAAAGCACGTGATGGGTCGGTAGTTCTTCGCTTCCGTGGTACTACCGGACTTGTAGAGCAGGAAGGTTACACCAGTTGTTAAAGAAGGTGGCAGGGAACCGAGCTCGAGGGCTTGTTGGAATTGCGTTGCCAATCGTGAGTGCGAGCATCGAAACCATTTTAGCCAGAAGTTGTGCAATCCATCCGGCCCAGGACTTTTCCAGTTCTGAGTCGTGCGGATAGCACAACTTACGTCATCGGGGCTGATGGTAACTGCCCCCATAGGTTCGATGGTCTCGCATTCACGTTCGACAACGGTTATCCATTCACCCTCGGTGTGTCCGACGGGCGCTGACCAGATACTACGCCAGAAATCACTCATGGCAGTAGCATCCGGCAACCGCGCGTCGGACACACGGTAGTCGGTTTCCTCCCACTTTCGGTAAACCTTCCTTTGGTCACTCTGGAAAAGGCGATTCTGCTGGAATCGGTTCACACGCTCTCTGTAGCGGCGAATACGGTTTGCCCATGCATAAACCTTCTGCTTCAGAAAGTCGATGCGCTCTGTGAGGTTGGCCATGTAGTCGCGGGGTGCAATACCCGTTCCCGCGAACGCCTGGTTCACAAAGCGCATTACTCGGGGGCGGTTGTTGCCCCCCCTGAAGCAGATCAGCTTTGCAATGAGAGTCCTAAACGAGTCGATACGTCGCTCGATCCGCACCTGCCATGCGGGGACACCCCCAGCGGTCCTAGTTGCACGGTCAGAGTCCGGAAACTTGACTCGAGCAACACGGCACGCTGCAATGGCCCCGCAGTACATGATCGAGTGCGTATCATCCAAATCTTTACTGGATCGTATATACGGCTCCAGTAAAGCGTTTAGGGCTCCCATCAACGCTAGGTTGCGCCTATTCATGGGCAAACGTGGTAATCGTGGCCTAGAGTCGGGTGTGAAGCGATGCTGCATAATCGCTTCCTCCAGAGTCCTCCTCAATTGCTCATTGTCTGAAGTACTCACACTCAGGTTCGCAGCATCGTCCTCATCAGCAGCAGGACCGACCCGCAGTGCCTCGGATGCCAAGTCATGTACCGGCACCGGGCCCGGCGACGTGGCGGGTGGGTCCTGCGCCGAGGAAGGAGTCGCGCGAACAGGGAGAGCCTCCAGGCGAAGCCGATCAAGTGTCGAGTCATCCAGCCGCTTTGATCGTTGGATGACTCGCACTTGATCCGATAGTCGCTGCGCAGTCACATTAATGGTTGGTTCAAGGGCCTGAAACAGAGGAAGCATCCGGACACGATACGCGGATAGATTAGTTCCTCCCTCTGTAGCCCCGTAGTAGGCGCGCATGACATTCTCATTCATAGCTTGAGACCATGTCATGCGTCGCACTACACCACCGGCAGCGGGAGCCGTGGGCGGGGCAGCATGTCCCGCGGGCCCCAAGCGTGCCGGCAGCGGTGGCCGTCCTCGTCGCGCAGGTGGTCGTGGCGGCGGCGGCGTAGGTCCGCGCTCGTCGCTGCTCGACCCGCTGATGTCGGGCGCGGTGGCGTAATCAGCGCCCGACGAAGATTGCGAGGAGACTGATGTCGATGAGGCGGACGAAGGTCTTGGGCGTGCGATTGGTGGAGACGCTTTGTCTTGGCGTGCTTTGCTACGCGTATACATTTCTTAGATCTTTCAGCGATATTTTGACATTTATATGCTAGCACAAATCAGAGGCAAGTCTGATCGCTGTCGTCTCTTGTACCCTTGAATGAAGTTGTACCGTGAAAGGGCAATTTTTCCATGACGAGATGGTAAAAAATATCGTATAAATGCCGGTAAAATACATTGTTTATCAAAATTTTCTAAGAAAGTACAAAAGCACGTCTGACAGTGACGGCGTCAGATTTTTTTTTATTTTTTTTTTTTTTTATTTTTTTTTATTATTATTATTCTCTTTATTTAACTTTCATCTCAGTTTAGGGTTTTTATAAAATGAATACAAAATTAAAATACAATACAACATACAAAAACAATACAAAATATAAACACTTTATAAAAAACCTAAACTAGGGTGCCGCCGGCAACGGGGCGGGCCCAAGCTGCCGGTGGTTAGGGCTGCAGGGAGAGGAACCGCCGGACTATGCGCGCCGTGTCCAGGATTACCGCCTTCTGCATCTGATGTCTGACTTTATTATTATTATTATTATGTTTTTGGTTCTTTACATTTCTCAGTATGCCTATTAGGTACACTGGCGTAATGAAATACACGGGCCGAAGCCAAGTGCATTTCATAATTCAAGTAACTAAAAAATTATCCGCGCTTAAACACTAGGTATGTGGATAATTCACACGGATGGTTGAGTTTGTGAACTAGGCAGTTGTATGTCATTCTGTAAAAATTTTCGGACGATTCGGCATGTATTTAAGATTACAGCTTTTTGCATAACTGTATAAGAGGATTGCGGCAACGATAGTGACTTTAAGGATGTATGCAATTGTTTTGGGATTATACCTGTAGTAGACAAAACAATGGGTATTATAGAGACATTGTTTAGCTTCCATATCCTGGCTATTTCGTCTTTTAAATCGGTGTATTTGGATAATTTTTCAGCTATTGTATTTTGGATGTTATGGGTGTTCGGTATTGCTATGTCTATTAATAGTGCTGTTTTGTTTACTTTGTCTACCACAGTTATATCTGGCCTATTATAATGTATGGTCTTGTCAGTTAATATGGCTCGGTCAAAGTACATTTTGTGAGTTTGGTTTTCCAGAACATTTGCAGGTTTGTATTTGTAGTAGGCAGTGGCTGGAGGGGGAATCAGGTGATATTTGAGTGCAAGCTTTTGGTGAACTATGTTGGCAACCTGGTCATGCCTGTGTTTGTAGTCGGTTTGAACTATTGATCTACATGCTCCGGTTATATGTTGTATGGTTTCAGTTGAACTATTGCACTTCCTAGATACGTCCATGACGGGTTTTTTCATGGTGTACTTTTGATAGTTGCGGGTCTCTATAACTTGGTCCTGGATGGCCATGATGAAGCCCTCGGTCTCCGGGAAGAGTTCGCCACGATTCAGCCATGCGTTCGACGCCGTTTTGTCGACATTGGGTTGGCCTAAATCGTGACGGTGTCTTCCATGCAGTGACTTCGCACTCCACTCAGCTAGTTTAGTTTTGTGGTCGATTAATGTTTCTGTTTTTTGAGGACTTAAATCTTTTAGGTTCAGGGGTGTGAATTGACGGTCGTTCTGTGATATGGCTTTGTGTATGATAGAAGAGTCAGCTTTTTGATGAAAATACTTTCTTAGTGTTGCTATTTGTTTGCTATGGAGGTTTGAAATATCTATGATCCCTCTACCGCCTTCCATTCTCGGCAGGGTCATTCTCTGGAAACATGATCTGGGATGGTGTTTTCTAAATTTGGTCATAGTAGTATTTATTGAGCGCTGTAAAGATTTGAGTTCAGATTTACTCCACCTGATTATTCCAAATGAATAGGTTAGGATAGGTACTGCATAGGTGTTTATCGCTTTAATAGTATTTCTTGAGTTTAACTGAGTTTTGAGTATTGAGTTTAGTCTGTGCTTGAATTGAGTTTTTAATTTTTCTTTGGTTTCCTTAGCCTGGATCATATTTGTCTGCAGATATCCTAAGTATTTGTATCCAGTGGTTTCATCTAATGGGTCTATTGTTTGTCCGGTCTCAAGAGTGTAAGTATGGTTGTAGCTTTTCCCTGCTTTAATAGAGTTAATTTTACATTTATCTATGCCGAAGTTCATTTTAATATCTTTTGAAAACATTTCTGTATAATTTGCCAATTGATCGAGGTCAGTTTCATTCGCTGCATATAGCTTAATGTCATCCATATAGAGCAGGTGGTTCAGATGTATGTCGGATACGTCAATGTGTACGTCAGTCGTGTCAGATTGATATTGGAGTGGGTATCCTAAATTAGTGCTATTGAGTATATTGGATAGAGGATTAAGCGCTAAACAAAACCAAAGCGGACTGAGTGCATCGCCCTGGAAGATGCCTCTTTGTATTTTAATTGGGTCTGATTCTATTGTGTCAGTTGGTGTGGTAAGCCTGAGTCGGGTAGTCCAGTTGTGCATAGTGGTCTTGAGGAATTGAACAATACTAGGATGTATTTTGTAAATCTCTAATACTTTAACTAACCAGGAGTGGGGTACGGAATCATATGCCTTTTGGTAATCTATGTACATTGTGTGTATATCGGACTTAGATTTGTTGACCTGATTTAATATGACAGAATCAATGGTTAGTTGCTCTTTACAACCTTGGCTCATTTTTTTACAGCCTTTCTGTTGTTCTGCAAGAATATTATATTTATGAATATGTTTGTGAATTAGCTCGGAAATACAACTAGTTATTATTTTATACACGGTTTGCAAACAAGTGATGGGTCTATATTTAGCTGGGTTTTTGGGGTCATTGTGATCTTTTGGCAGCATGTACGTAGTTCCAGTAGTAATATAAGCGGGCATTGTCTCTGGGTGTAAAATAAAATTATTTATATGATTGTGCAAGAATGGATGGAGTGCAGTAAACTTTTTATACCAATAACTATGGATATGGTCAGAACCTGGCGCTTTCCAATTGTGTAAGTTTCGTATTACTTCGGCGAATGTTTCTATTGGAACGGCATCATAATCCATTTCATTAATTTCGGAATTCACCATCTCTTCATTATCTATCCATTCAGCCTGGGTGTTATGTGTTACAGGGTTTTGCCATATATCTGACCAAAATTTGTGTAATACTTCAGCATCGGGACTATTACAAGAATTGGAGTCATTTTGGGTATTTTGGTGGTTGTTGGTGGTATCTGTTTTGATTTGTCTATAAAATTGTTTTTCATTGTGAATAAACTGTGAGTTCTGGTCTTTACGGAGAGTGCAAGCTTTATATCTATGGAGCCGGCTAGAAGTGACAGCAAGTTTTTGTTTTAAAGTGTCTAAGAATTGTACTAATTCTGTGTTCACCCCTTCGTGTATGGAATGGATCTGATACTGTTCTTGAATACGTTCAATTTGCAAAGTAAGGTTTCTACATCTATTGCCATTAATGTATTGAGTTAACCTACCAATTTTTACTCTCAAGTCCTTTATTTTCTTGTCTAATCGATGTTCCCAGTTAGGCTTTTTCTTCTTACGGGGTTGGTGTGATGCGATTGGAATCAAACTAAGTTTTGTACCATTAGCTTTGGCGGCGGTCCAGCTCGCGCAGTATGTTATTGTTTGTAAGGTGAGGAAATCTGTTACATTATCAACTTTCTCGGGTAGGATTTTATTATTTATATAAGCGACTATGTTCGACAGTTTCTTGGATGGTTTCTGCTTAGGTATGAAAGGCCGATTTGTAGGGTCAGTATTTGTGAAATGGTGTAGGGCTTCTGCAAAAATTTCATTAATTTCAAGATTATTGTCTAAGTCATGTTGTTGTTGTAATGTGCGGGTTACTGATGATGGTATTTCTGCATTAACTTGAGAGTTAATATCAAAGGATTCTATTTCGTTAAGGGTATCATTAGCATTTGTAATGATCTGATCATCTGGGCCTGACATAGTAGTAAAATCTCTAATTATGTTTGTCTGTTGGTTAGTTAGTTCGGTTTCAACTTTTTGTCTGATTTCATTCAACCTTTGATCAGAAATATACTTGTTGTGCATAACCGTTCTCCTTTGATCAGCTATTCTTTGTTCACTCACGTGAGCGAGGTATGGAAATTCTGCTATAAACTGCTGATGTAGTGGTTTATTTTTATTTATTTATTTATTTATTTCATAAGCAATATACATCGCATTTGAAAATATGTCTATTCCTAAATTATTCCTAAATTATTCCTTCCGGTTTCCGATATGCTGTTCTGTTTGTTTCTAAATGGGTTATACGTAAATAAATTCTAATTATGGATTCGTTGTGTTCATTGGACCATCTCATACGGGTTTGTGTGTTTTGGAGTGTGTGTGATAGCTGTGTATCCGACAGTGATGTTTGGGTGTGACTTTGTATATTTGATTGTAATATTTGTAGTTCATCTTTAACTTCTGCATAAATCCTATCTATAGCTGTTTGAGATAACATTTTTCGTCGTTCAACGGCTCTTCTCTGATCGCCTACTCTCTGACGGCTAACTTTCATATGGGGATACCTTTCTATAAATTTTAAATGTAGCGCTTCTAAGTAGTTTCTGCGGTCTGTGTCTAAAGATGTTAGATGGAGGTAAGTGCGTAGTATGAACTCATTCATTTCTGTCGTCCATCTCTTACGCTTCGTAGCTTCACCTTCGGTGGGTGCAGTATCGATATCCTCTTCTAAGAGGGCATCCTGCACAACATCCTCGGGGTTAGTACTAGAAATGGTGGTCTTAGATCTAGTCATATATGATGGGCGAGTTGATGGGATGGAAGAAAACAATGACTCTGTATCATCGCCCGAATCGGCTGTAACCTCAACATCGGTAGCCCGCCTGCTCAGCTCCCGATGACCGGCTGTAGTATGTTGACTGACGCGGGCCCGCCTGCTCAGCTCCGCGCCACCGGCAGTTTGCATACTGTGGCATCCAGTACCGGCTCCAGATGCGCCCCGGCGACCCCCGGGCAGCGACCGTAGATTATACTTACAATTCTTACTAGACTCCATGATGATCATAGGTTGGGACCGTTCGTTTGGGAAGTATTTGGCTATGTGTTATGCCAATAGTTAAAAGTTCTGCCGTGTAAACGGGTGTGGTCAGGGTGTTGTAGACCAGTTATATAAGTTCTTCTACCCGTAAGCCCCCCCACCACGTCAAGGTGGCCCCGTAGGGGGGTTATTATTATTATTATTATATTATTATAAATTTCTAAATATACTCACGAGTATGTAATAATGAATTACAAATCACTGAAACAGCACTTACAGGGCAATGAGGTGGTACTTACATCAGGTCAAAACTAACTACAAATTAGTTAATTAGATCTATGACCTCGCCGAGCATTTAATTTTCACTCGCATCGCATCCCAGTTTCAAAAATATCACAATAACAAACTCGGGTATTTCCTCACATTTCATTTATTCCCAAGTCAGTTAAAAAGCCATTTCTGTTTGGCATTTCTTGTCGGCACTTCGAAAACTTTTAACCGTTTTCTAACGATTTGCAAATGCAAGTAGCACATTGCCAAATTCCCACGAGCTCGGCCTATACATTGCGAGCGGCAAACTTCACCCGTTAACACGGCCACAAATGAACATGTACATACAGCAACACTGCCATACAAGGGGCGGTAATGTCCTTAATTTGAAGCGTGAATTCGGCGTGAGAGCTCTGACACATTAGGCAAACATTAGGGACATCACGGCCACATATTCGCGCTTTTACTCTGGAAGGCATCCTTCTTTATTAAAATTTGTAATTTACGTGAAGGG
Organism: Thaumatotibia leucotreta; assembly: GCA_025490895.1. NCBI lineage: Eukaryota > Metazoa > Arthropoda > Insecta > Lepidoptera > Tortricidae > Thaumatotibia > Thaumatotibia leucotreta. The sequence goes on from JALPQI010031399.1 coordinate 43,564, forward strand.
CTAGCGGTAGTAAATGCGAAAGGTGGGGTAACGCATCAGAAACACAAATTTTTCGTTCTCTATTACATACAGGGTGTAAGTCTAATACGGGCGAAGCTCTTAAGGGGTGTTAGTTTACGACATAATAAGTACATTCAAATAACTTTTACTTAAAATCAGAGCAACAAAATTTTCCATACAAAATAATTCGGCGCGCAATGTAAAGCAACATACGCGAGTTAAGCACTCGTTGACAGCTAATTTCAAAAGCAGATGACATAACTGCCAAATCAACAATAACAAATGTTCGTACCTACACCTACATTGCTGCTCCGATAATCTTTAAAAAATTCTGTGGGGTCTAAATTAAGAGTAACTTTAAAAAAACCTTGTAATCCATGATTACACTAATGAATCCCATACCTATTATTATAAAATATACCTATTAAAGGAGAATGGTAATTTTTGTATGGACGCTGGCGTTGCTGGCCTAAAAACCAATAATGACGACCCATATTTGAAAGGTTTTTTCATTGTCTAAAACTTTTTGTACGGCAGGAAATCTCAAATCGTTGTGTGAAAAAAGTGATGGCAAAATAAAAACATCCCATGAATAAAATTTTTTTACTGGTATATATAGGGCTTAAGTTCTATACAACGGTTTTTTAACGTTTTGTTATAAATACTCATAAGAAAACAACTCAATATCGATTATTTACAATAAAACAATGTCAACTGTGTGAAAAGTGAAAAAAAAACATGCATAGTGCCCTGCGACAGTTTGCAGAAACCAGAATATCAGTAAAGACGGAAAAATGCAAAATCCATTAGCAGTACCAAAATGACACATGAAAACATCTGAAAAGGCATAAAAACAAAAAAGGGACACAAAATCACCGACAGTAAGTAAACCTTAGTAGTCTAAATCGATATAAGAACTTAGTATCAAAAAAGGTACATCTAATAACGTTTCAAATCATTGAACTATATTTATGCAGCGATAACTTTTTTCACACAAACTTTTGGGATTATCTGCCTTAATATAAAAGTTTTAGAATTTTGAATAAGCTTTCCAATGACATATCGGACAAGCCTTATTGCTCAATAGGCCAATACCACCCTCCTTTGACTTTGATTGTTAAAGCGATGATGACCTTGTGTGAAAATAGTTACCTAATATTTTGTTTTCATCGCCACAACATGTTTTTCTTATCTAGATAACAAAGATTTGTGAATTGACGCACATAAAATTCAATTTACTTTTCTATTTTCCCTGAAAGGGTTATCGTTTTCTTAGACATTTATTCCACGAGAAATAAAATGAAACGAACACAAAAAAATATTATTATTTATAATATCAATGCAGAGGTGACTGTAAAGTGTAAGCCACGAATATCTTTCATTACGGAATTTGTAGTATAAAGTTACATAATTATATGAGTAAACTGATTTTTCGGACACTTATACCAGTAGCACATGATTGGTGCGACTTGTTACAATATACTGTCGTTTTAATTATGCACAAACTTTACAGATTTTTACAAGAAAAAAGACTCAGTTTTACAATAATTACTTCCAATAATGTAGACTTTTGTCGCGGATTTTTTGATTGCTCATGTATTATTTTTTTTCTTATAAAATCTGAATTATAATTTCCGTTTAGCCGATTTTTAACATTTTTGATGTTGTAATAAAGTAATTAAGAGGTCACAACGTAATTAATTTATCGTGTGGGGTCGAAGGTAAAATTTATTTTCATAATGAGGTGAAGGTTGAATAATTATTTAAAAACGAGGGGTAGCATTAAAATGGAATTGACATGAATTACTCACCTGTCTTATCTAATCAAATGTATCAAGATGTTATGTAAATAATTTGGGAGTTACATAAAGTTAAAAATACACCGATATCTAAAGATAAAGCTAATGAAGTGCAGTATTATTTATACCTGAAGTATTATTCGCTAAAAAAATGCCATGGGTCGTTATTATTAAGTTTAGTTATCATTTTAAAAATGGACGCTCGGCAACACTAGGTTAAAGCACTAATAATATTGAAATATATAATAATACTAAAAAATATTTAGGTACTCAGTGCAGTACCTAATTATTTTTTCGGGTTATTATTTCATTTGTCCTAAAAATATAATGGGCTTTATGAGACTATTTAAATCTCTTAGCGATTTGGGAGACCATTTACCTATTCCAGCCCAATTTGAACAATACAAGTTTTTTTTCTTTTGTGATTGTCCCTACCTTGCATTGTCGTTTTGATTTTGTTCTGTGGTTACTCCAACTACCGATATTACAAACACTGATTTAAATCAAACTCATAAATTCTGTTCAGATGCTGTAAATACATTGCGATTTCGTCAAATCGTGCTGGGCAAATGCAGACAAGCAACATTTTGGTTTGGATGGACTTGCAATTTCCATGTGTCGGCCATCCGGAAATGAAGGCCGAGTGTCGATAAACCATCCGACGCATAGAGAATACTGTGTCAACAACCTGCCATCACTTTTTTAGGCTTGATTCAACCACCGTGACACCTTTAAATTGCTGTCTTACTATATTTTGTTACAATTTTGAACTGAAACAATGAGGGTTTCTGAAATGATGTTGACCAGGGCAGCAGCACTGTGGCGTCAGGTCTAAAAACTTGTTTAAATTCTCAGAGCGCCTATACTTAGTTTCGTGTTTAAAGGTTTTGTACGAGTTAATAAAATTATATACAAAAATACTTTCTACTTAGTTTTTCTTTGGAGCTAGATCATTGTGTTTCTTAGCGGGACCTTACGGCTGAGTGGCGCCAACTAGTGGCATACGTTTTCGAGAAAACCCTCATTTTTTTCTGCAACAACAACTTTTATTGAGTAACTATTTCCATCTCAAAGGCTGGCAATCCACGTAAGTATAACACAGTTAGGGCATGTTAGATTTCTTATATATAATTCCTTTTCACGTTACCAACACTCAAGGCACTGTATATGTTAGATTTTCTTTCCAATATAATCATTGCAATATTATATATATTAGATGTCATATAGCAAAGAAGAATGCTGATGATTAAAAAAATACGCATGAAAAATAAAACCATAAGAAGTTTGAAACAAAAAACGTTTTTTTTTTTGCTTTCTGCAGCGTTATTTTCCATAACGTCAACATCAATAAAGAACGCTTAACAAATGTCAGACGTGACTTGAGGATGGACTAAAGATGCTTCCTAAACCTAGTGGTGGCGACGATAAGGAAATTAATTCCGTTTAACGTATGAAATTCTAGCGGTTATTACTTATTATCAGCTATTATATCGTCGGTTGTTATATGAATTAATGTAACCACCGAAATGACGAAATTGAGTTAAGTATACCGTTCGACTTGCGAATTTTCTACTCTATCGAACGGTGTATATAAAATATTTATATCCAGAAAAAAAATGTCGAATACGTTAACAAAAACTTTGTCATTTTATTACGTTTCTACGTTTTTTATTAACGTATGTAAAGGTTTCAAAAAATCATAAGCAATATTAACGTAAGTACGAATTTGTAAGTACAAAATATGTTCTTCCTAATGTACTAACCATATTTTTCTAAATGTCGATGCTGTAAGCGCCATCTGTATTGTATGGCTCATAAGCAATTCGGTTTTAATTTGTGAGTTACACTAAATTACGAAATCCACTTTTAATGATTTTCATAAAAAATTTATCATATCTCCAAATTAAAAAAATATATATTAAACGGAATCACCAGCTTTTCTGAACTACGAATGTGCTCAACTAAAAAGATACAACCATGATACAACATACTTTATAAATGTCAAATTTGTTTTTGGGCCCCCCTGAAAAATCGTCATTTGGTAGTTACATTAATTCATATTGCAACTTACGATATAATCAACTCGTGGGTACAGTCAAGTTCATGAATAAGAATACATACTAAGATTACAGAATTTGAGACTCGTTGGCGCTTAGAGCTTGATGCCAAGCGCGACGAGTGAAGGTCCGAGCACCTGCGGCAATATCATATAATTACATACATGGTGTGCTGGTTTGGCATCAAGCTCTAAGCACCGACGAGTCTTAAATTCTGTAATCATAGTATGTATTCATTCCAATTATAAGTAGATATATTTGTGACCTAGATTGTACATCGGACAACTGTATGCAAGCAACCGTTACGGATCTTGAACGAGTCTTAATAAGAGCAGCATGCAGCGCCGGCTACAACTTATCTCGTAAATCATAAATCTGAAGCAATTCTGCACAAGAACAAAACAGCGTTAAATCACGGAACTCGTTTGAGCATTAATAACTATAATTTGGAACTCTGCTACTTAAGGATGGATTAAGAAGCGGTACGCAAGACAAGTGGGACTTTTTCGTTTTTTCAACGCTTTCGTTGATTTTCTCTCAGAAACATTTATAAGGTCATGGACAAGTAAAGCACAAAGAGAAAATTGTTGACATAAATTTGCGTCAAAATATTGAGGACAAACGACTTTTATGTCTCATAGAGCTTGTTTATTAATTAATTTAAAATCAATAAAAGTTGGAACCAACCGAGAGCATAACGGGCCATGCTCGGTGTATGGTTTCGTATTTACTCCAAAATGGTATGGCGAAATTAAGGTCTAAATAGTTTTTTTTGCAGTACTTATACTTATTCTATTTATTGCATTTTCCGGACCAACGGATCAAAAGTTAGAATTTGCTTTAAATTATTTATCGGTTATCTCCGACCAAAAATCTTCATTTACGATACTTTTCTACTTCTCATGAAAAATCTTTAATTGGGGATACTTTTCTGTTTAAAATACCTATTAAACGATACCTACACCCCACAATGTAAGATTTCAGTAAATAAAAAAAAACACCTCCACTCTATGTGATCCCTCAGATGGTACCTGATTTTTTTTCTGTACATTTTTCATTTTACCTGGTTTTTAGCGCGATTAGTATGTAAGCCCATACAAAATTGCAAATGTCTAGTATTAACGGTCACTAATCTACGTAAGTTATGCTCTGGACAGACAGACAGACGTCAGACGGGCTTGGTGAAACTATAAGGGTTCCTTGTTTATTACAAAACCCTAAAAAGAGATTGTAATAGAATACAATGTATATATTTAGTTCCCTGGCGCAGAAACAATAATTAAACAAATACGGAAACCATAGGTACTCTTGTTGAATGAACTCTCTTGACGCAAACGAAAATGCTCCGGGGAAAGATTTGTGTTCTGAAGCTATCAATCTCTAAGTTAAGAAGTATGATGTATCTGACAACATATTTATTATTTTGTTTTAGATATTACTTAGAATACATGAACGTAATATTCCATATAACCAATTTGGAACTCAAGTGAAGAGGTAGGTATATACAAACTTTGTTTGCATATTTATAGGCGATTTTTGCTATAAAAATTATCATTTGTCCTTTATTGGGTGTAAAACATTGGAAATAACTGCACACCGTGGTGGCCGTGTGGTGACGGCAGTAAGAATACCTTTGTCACCACCCCAACTCCTCCTGCGTGCCCAACTGACCACTATTTGATAAAAGGTTGATGATGGGCAGCAACGTCATCATAGTGGACACATTATTGCGCCCAGCGTGGCGATTATGGGCATTTACCTCCTAATACGCATAATTAATAGGAGAGGCCTACGTCCTGCAGTGGACTATCATAGGCTGATGATGATGATGATGATGGGTGTCAAACTATCTCCATACCGAATGTTTTTCAACATAATCGGACCAGTGGTTTTAACGTGAAGAGGTACCTAAGACAAGACAAACAGAGTTACTTTTGCATTTATAATATTAGTATGGACTAAGTACATACATTTTTATTCTTGTACGATTATCCCAAAAAAAGGAACTTGTATTCATTTTGACCACTGACTAACAAAAAAAAATGTATGAAGGTAAAAAGACAAGAAATATTAAACTTGTTGTATTTGTGACATAGGTACACAAATACAATAAGTTTTATATTTTTTGATATGTATTTATTTATTTATTTAGAAGGAACCTAATATTACCTCCACCTCTGTAAAATAAACCTATGTTAAATATTACCTACCTACATGAACGTACTTGGCTCCTTATAACGATACAACATCGTTTCATGAAAAATGACTAGTGTTTGCCGCTAAAGATAAATTCTATTGTGGGTAGTTTCCACGAGGCTGTCGCGGACGTCACGCCCGTCCGGTTCCGGCACGCTGCGCTTCAAAACTATTCTCACGGTGGTGCACTACTTTACGCGTCCATTCAAACAGGATAAATATGTCAGCAATAATACTTCAAAATAGTATAAGTTTGCGTAATTTTATAGTTGTCTGCAAGTAACAATATTTATAATTTACTTATACAGTCAATTTAATGTAGAATTAAAGTGTTTTCTGTTTGGTCAGCAGGTAGATAAGTAATGATAATAAACACAAAAGGGAACAAATACACAGATAATTAGACTGGGTGCCCTTTGCATGATCTAAATTTGTGAGGTTTAAAATTTTATCGTAGAAAATGTTATTTTTTGATAGAAATATTGTTTTGCATATATATTTTATATTCTTAAGTCAGTTAGGTCTATAATCTTTTAATCCAACATTTTATTTCCTAGTAGTTAATTTTTATAACATCCGTAGGTCTAATTATCGTTTTGTCTAACTTATATAGTCCTAAAATTTAAATAGCATACAGAGACTAGAAAAATCCAAAATGCTGTCAGAAAACTAGGTTAGGTTAGGTTAGAACTGTGACCTCACACCTACCCAAGTCGCTGTCAGAAAACTAGGTTAGGTTAGAACTGTGACCTCACACAAACCCAAGTCGCTGTCAGAAAACTAGGTTAGGATTGGTTAGAACTGTGACCTCACTCCTACCCAAGTTGCTGTCAGAAAACTAGGTTAGGTTAGAACTGTGACCCCACACAAACCCAAGTCGCTGTCAGAAAACTAGGTTAGGTTAGGTTAGAACTGTGACCTCACAACTACCCAAGTCGCTGTCAGGAAACTAAGTCAGGTTAGGTTAGAACTGTGACCTCACACAAACCCAAGTCGCTGTCAGAAAAATAGGTTAGGTTAGAACTGTGATCTCACATGTACCCAAGTCACTGTCAGAAAACTAGGTTAGGTTAGAACTGTGACCTCACACAGGACCTAAGTCGCTGTAAGAAAACATGTCCGAGCCAATGAAGCCTTGCGGGTTTTATATCGCAAATGATGTTGGGCTCAGAAATAAACTCCTCCGGTTCTTGGTTTTTTCGAATTCTCCAACGACCACCGTAGGTCCGAGAATTTTGCGGAAGATTTTTTTCTCTGCAACAAGAAGCTTTTTCACTTTTTTCAAGGTGAGCGTCCACGCTTCGCATCCATACACTGAAATCGGTCTAAAAATAGTCTTGTAAATGCGTATCTTGGTCCTTCGTCGCATGATCTTGGACATTAACACCTTATGTTATGAATTATGAATTTGTATTAGGGTTTTAGTAAATTAAAATGAAGCCTAGTCTGTATCACAAATCCGCCAAAAATACTCACCCATTACCCAATACCCAGTCCTGCTTGCAAAAATCAAAATAAAGTCAAATTATTGTTTAATCATTTAGTTCTTAAACGCAAAATAAACTTCGTCAACAGATTTATGTCGAGTTATTTGTGTTTTATTTATAGTTTTACATAAGTAAAACAACAGATTGTATTACTTGTGCATTGAAATTTGCATCTCTAAATTGGCCATGTTTAAACCATGAACAGCTAAATAAACGGCCAACTACATCCTTCCTCGGCTCGTCTCTCGGTCACGTTTTTGCTTCGTCAGCGACCACTTCGGAGACACTACAAAATGTGCATACTGCATTGGAACGTCGCCAAATGTTTATAAATGCAGTGCTCGGCAGTAACGAGCGGATTCTTCGGAGCGTCACGGTAATTGTGCATTCTGATGAGCTTCAATTAAAAATCGGCCAAGCGTGAGTCTGGAATACAGTTATTATGTTTCATTCCCAAAAATATTCCAATTAGTGAACACAACAAAGGATATGTCGAAGATTAAATCTGTGTATTAAAAAAAAGGTAAAATTTACATGACGCGTAACGTTCTGAAGTAGTGTATATTGTATAAATAATCAAAAATATTTTAATGCTGGTATAAAATCATAGGATATAACCTAAAAAGATATATGAATTCTCAATCTATTTGAACCACATCTATGGGTATACTACAATTAATATTTAATTTATGTTTCGTATGCTTCGACTACCTAGGTAACGGAAATTTCTAAGCTTTACAAGCTTTTTAAGTACAGTGATGATATGTATATATGTATAACTATACAATGACGAGGTCGGCTGCCCTATGCAGAAATCAAGTATCTGTGTTTTGGCAAATTTTACAGTAGAGCGAAAAAACGTTTTTTTTTAGACTTTTCTTGATTACATGTTTACTAGTTAAATGATAGCATTAAAAATTGCTGTGTTTTATTATGCAAGATATCATTAATAGTAAACTATAAAAAAAAAAATCAAAATTATGAGGCCAATCATTTTAAAATGCAAAAACAGTTTTCTGCGTAGAATGCGATAAGATAATTTTAAAGCTTTTCTACAAAAAAACAAGTATCTGTATATGATTTCGTGTTTTAGTAAGCTTCTTCTTATAAGTTTATAACACAAGCATATTTTTTACTATATTTTAGATGCCAATAATTTGGTGTATGTCATACTTGTGTAAAATATATTATTTCAATATTAATATACATACTACATGTATTTCAAGTATTTCACGCAAAAGAAGCCCCTAATCTGTTTTAATGCAAGTTGTTTTAAAATTCATAAATGTAGCACAAGTTTTTTTTTCTGGAACGAAGTATTTCTCATACAGAAATGCTTAAAAATTTACATCAATTACTTAAGTTGTAGGAAACTACAAATACCTCAAATACCGAACCGAAAAAGAACTTCAAAACCGACAGCCTGTGGAAAATATGTAGACGCACACGTGGAAGACATAAAAACAATCGAAAGTTATAGTTTTGTTCAATAAATCAACATACAATATAGTTGTATGTATATTTTATTATTTACACCTGGTACAGAACATAAAGATAAAAATACCTATATAAATCAACCTTATTCAAACATCTGTATTAACTAGTTCACCTTCCTCTATTAAATCTAGTGATTGTGAATTTTCTTGCAATTGGGTTAAAAATAATTGCTAATTACTTGGCATTAAGGGAACTAACTTTTCCAAAATCTTTTTTTTTTGCTGACCTCTGCCTCCTAAGACATTGTTTTTTTTTTGGTAATTCGTGCACTGTGTTTTTTTTCTGTAAGAAGTCCACTACTTTCTATTGCTTATTCAAATTATTTTTATATAAAATACAGTCTCATATCCGTTTCTGAAGCAAACTTCGACCACCTTTTTCAATAACAAATTCCTTAAGTTGTCATTGTTATAATTTTTCATCACATTCAGCTAGTGGTAGAAACAACCACAATTCTCGAATTTTACTCATGTTATTATTTTCTAAACATAATGTAGAAACTATCTGTTTTGCCCTATGGCGAGCATTTGAATGAAACCATTCCAGTGTTCTTTGCGTCTTTTCACATTAAATAACTTATACAGCCAGGAAAACACTTCAGTTATCAGATAATAAGCACTTAAATAACACTTCACGTATGTATACGAACTATGACTGACAAACGTATGAAAAAACAGCCAGATTCATTACTTGAATTAAAAAGGTACCACAGGACAATTTCTACCCGAAACTCAAATAATTATAAATATAAGGTTTTGGTATCCTAATAAAATGAAAATTTCTACGCTAAAGTCAAGTAACTCCGCGATCTATATCAATATTTCTATGCTAAAGTCAAGTAACTCCGCGATTTATATCAATATTTCTACGCTGAAGTCAAGTAACTCAGTATCTTTTGCAAGATACTTGATTTCAACGTAGAATTAGGGTATATACTTGTTTTTAGCGTAGAATACCCCGTTAAAAAAAGATACTTGGATTTTTTAAAGTTCTGTATTTAGAAAAATATTCATTATTAAGAAAAAATTTAAATACTAAAAAATGCATTTTAAAACAGTGAATCGAATGGTGTAAAAAAACTTTTTTTGATAAATTTCGAGACACTTGATTTCTGCGTAGGGCAGCCGAGGTGCAATAGCATCAGAGAATCACACAAAACAATAGTACATTACTAATAGAGGACGGAAAACGAAAGGTTACAGGCCATGTAGATATATTTGGCCAAAGGAACTGAGGTCCGATAGGGATACACGGTCTGGAACCTTATTTCTCGCCGAAATTTGTATAGTGCTTTTCTCAAACTTGCAATGAAATAAAAAATCTGAAGACATTTTCATAGTACCTACAAACAAATAAGTCAAAGAAGGAAATGAAACTACAACATTAAAAAAAAACAACTTATATAAAGAAGCATCAGGAGGCTCAGCAGGACGTCCGTCGTTACATCGGAGAGCATCAGGAACATTGGCGCCATCAACCTCACGGCTATCAGCCATCCCGTTATGGAGATCAGAAAACGCGGAAATAAAAGCACGTCCTATGCGTTTATAAATCACTGGTTTTATTCAAACACACTCACAATCACAACAATGGATGATTGATCAAACAAAACTGGATAGAGAGCCAATAGGTCAGAAACACGCGCACCACCGTTCACAGCCGTTAATGTAATGACAGCTGCCAACCGGTCGGCGCCATCTTGCTACCCTGTTCGGGGGGAAACCCGCTCTTTATGGACAATTGGACACTTTCAACATTTCGATACCTCAATTAAAAAGTAATCGACAAACATAATATTTTTACGTTTAAGCAATCAAAACAAACAACTGAATAATAAACATAGCCATAAATCACTAATGTAGGTGCAACATTCAACGACGCGCCGTCACGGCCGTCCTGCATATCACACGTCCTCGTGTGCCGAAATAGCGGCTCCATCTGCAAAGGAGTAATATGGTTTGCACTACATTCAACTCGGTCACCCTGACCACAATATGACACACGACAAAATTAAATAAAGTTAAACTTATGCCACACAGGCCCATTAAATTACACAGTAGCATATGTGCCATGTTGGTTCAAGATATCACACACAGTCATAAGAGTATACACAAGGTAATTATTCAGTGCCACACAGGCAAGCCGGTGCCACACAGGCGCGTCATTGCCACACAGGCGCGTCATTGCCACACAGGCGCGTAGATGCCACACAGGCACGTCAATGCCACACAGGCAAGTCAATGCCACACAGGCACGTCAATGCCACACAGGCGAGTCAATGATACATAGTCAGATACGTAATTAAATTACTCACCATCGCCGTCATCGGCACATTCTGTCTCACCTTGGTCAATAGGGATTTCCAACCCAGCGTTTAACTCTAAAGGAACATAACACTCAGGCATGGCCCGCATGCGGTCATGAGCATACTTGTATGTTCTATTAGAGTTAAGAGCCTTCAGTAGATATCTGTCACCATCCAACAGCTCTACCACCAAATATGGACCTTTAAACTTTGAGTCTAACTTCGTTTGATTACGCTCATGATTTTCCAAAAGAACGTAATCACCCACTTTAAACTTTTTAACTTTGGCTTTAGTTCTATCGAACCTATTCTTTTCGTAAGAAGCGCTAGCCTCTATTTCTCGTGCCGACTGCTCTCTAACAGCATTTATGTCTATCGCAGTCTCATCAGTTTCTAATGTCATTAGGTCTATAGGTCTAGCCACCTTTCCTATTAAAAGCTCCAGGGGACTTGCTTTTGTTACCCTACTCATAGTACAATTAATAGCCAGCTGTATGTCGGGAAGTGCATCTTGCCAGGACCTACTTTTACTTGTCTCTACAGCGGTCAACATATTTTTGAGTGTAGACATAATAACTCGTTCTACCTGCCCATTAGCTCGACTACTGCCAGTTGCAATAAGATGTAAATTTACATTATGAGCATTGCAATACTCTCGAAAGTCCTTTCCAGTGAAACATCTACCCTGATCAGCAATAACACGCTGAGGTGCACCAAATAAGGAAACATTGTACTTTAATGCCCTAATTGCACTAATTGCGTCTATATTTCTTGTGTGGTATAATATTACGAATTTCGTAAAAGCATCTATAGACACGAAAACGTATTCTTTCGTGTCTTTCTTTCCGCTTAATTTTCCTGTTGCATCCATATGAATAGTGTGCCAAGGAATAGTAGTTTTAGGGATTGGATGTAATTCCGCTTGCACCTTTCCGGAATTACCCTTTGCTACTCGGCAAGTTATACAGTTTTCTACAAATTTCCTGACATATTTGTTCATATTGGGAAACCAAAAATGGCAGTACATCTTTTCTAGAGTCTTTTCCCACCCCAAATGCATTATATTTTCATGCACGTGATTTATTATGGCCCACTGAAAAGCCCTCGGAACGATGGGCAGCCAAATACTTTTATTGTTCCTGTCAATTTTGCGATATAGCAACCCACGCCTAGTTTCATAAGTTTTGGAAACGTCGCTATCGAGTTGATTTGATTCGAGTTTAGTAATTATAGATTTGATTTCATCGTCTTTTTGCTGTTCGGCTTGTAACCAGGTGTCAGAAATTTCCGTTAAATTAATACGCTTTTGTTCAACTTTAGTTACCTGCTCGGGAGATGGTAAAGGATTGCGAGAGAAGAAATCCGCGTGGCTCATACGTTTTCCCTGCCGGTATTCGATCTCAAAATCAAACGACTGCAAAAAGCACCACCACCTATGCACTCGAGGTGTGAGATCGACTTTTGATTTAGATGCTTTGACTGCATTGCAGTCTGTAACTACTAAAAATTTCTGTACCTGTAGGTAATGACGAAAATGCTTGATAGCATTGACGATTGCAAGCGTCTCGAGTTCGTATGAATGGTAATTGGATTCAGCTTTAGAGGTTCGGCGACTGTAATATTCTACGACATGTAATCTGTCATCTACTTTTTGCATAAGTATTGCGCCATAGCCTTCCGCGCTCGCATCTGTGTGCAGTTCTATAGGAAGATCTGGGTCGAATATAGTCAGTACAGGTTCGTTAGTAAGAACATTTATGATTTCTCTACGAATTTTTTCAAGCTCAGGAGTCCATTGAATTTTCCCTTTGCCTGACGTAAGACCGTAAAGCGGGGCTGCTTTTTGTGAAAACCCGGGGACAAATTGCCGAAAGTAAGAAGCTAAACCGATAAATTGACGTAGTTGAGTAACCGTCTGAGGTGGAGCCAGTTCAGTTAGAGCCCTAATTTTACGTGGATTTGGCCTAATTACACCTGCCGATACTTCATAGCCTAAGAATTCGACCCTCTCTTTCAGAAAAGCACATTTTTTGATATTTAAGGAGAATCCTGCATCCGTCAAAGCTTTCATTACCACCTGCAACCGCTCAAGTCCTTCCTCAATAGTGCGTGATGGAATGATGACATCATCTAGGTAAACGACAGCAAAGGACTCGAGTTAACGAACCTAAAGCTTTATTAATAGCTCGTTGGTAAATTGAAGGCGCATTACGAAGACCGAAAGGCATGGATAAATATTCGAATTGGCCCTCGGGTGTGACAAACGCTGTGCGCTCAATAGAATCCTCGTGCACTGGTATCTGATGATATCCACTAGCCATATCTAGAGACGTAAAATAATTAGCTCCAACTAAGCGCTGAATTTGATCTGATATTAATGGCAAAGGATATCTATCAGGTACAGTGTTGTTATTGAGTTCTCGGTAGTCAACACAAAGTCTATCTGTACCGTCTTTCTTTTTCACCAGTAACATGGGACTCGCGAAAGGAGAACTGCTTTCCCGGATTACACCAGCGGATATTAACTCTTTAATTTGATTACGTACGACACTTCTTTCATCTGGACTTAACCGGTAAGGCCTTCGTTGAACCGTAATATTGGGGTCTATTAATTTAATCTCCAGTTGGCCTGTAGTAACCCTGCCAGTAGGCGTCCCTTCCACAAAGTAAGTAGAATTATTTTCAAGGAGAGAAATCAATTGTTGCCTTTCACGCCCTGTTACATCGCTGTTTATATTATCAAAGCTATTTGCTTTACATCCTACACCGCAAACCGAAACGACTTTTATTTTGTTAACCACGAGCTTATGTTAAAAAATCTCAACAGAAAAACCAGACGCTAGCAGATCTCTACCAATCATAATTTCGTCAGTAATATTTTCGTCAGGTACCACATGAAATATTAATTGAACCGCATACCCTTGAATAGTGACCGTTGACAGAACTTGAAAATTGCAATTAACACTCCCATTTAAGCCTACCAATTTGACTGCGTTATAAAATCGTTTGCCAGAGAGTCTACTTGATAAACTTTCTCTTATTAAAGAGCACTCGGCACCAGAATCGAAGCTAAATGAAAACTTCTCACCAGTTCCGTCCATGAGCTGATCAGTGGCTGCTTTGATGGTACGGATGTCCACCCGTCGCTCGACCCGTGTGTCGGTGTCCTTAGTAGGGCAGTGTGAAGCGATGTGCCCTTGTTCTCCACATTTATAGCAGGTTGGTGTAATCTTCTTTTTGACTTCGTTGTCTCCTTTTGGAAGATGAGGTGTAGATGAGCTTGAATTCTCAGGCCGTAAAGCGTCACGACTACTGTTTCCTCGGCATTCACTCGACACATGACCTAGCTTGCCACAGTAATAGCATCGTCGAGAACTGTCACTACGCGGCTTCTTCGCATCCACAAATGGATATGTCTTGTCTTGATTGGAAGGTCCCCTTTTTCTAAAAGTGTAAGCCATTAGCTTTTGTTGTAGTTTATTGCGGTTTTCAATCTCAGTGGTAAATGCTACTCGCTGAAGTCGAGGTTCAATTTTTGCAGCATGAGCTAGTGTAACAGCGATAGCGATCTGTTCCGTTGTCAAAGATTTCCATCTTGTCAGCAAGGCGCTCATAAATCGACTGGTGTATGCTGACAAACATTCACCTTCTTTTGGGCTCCCGTTGAATAGCCGCCATAAATTTGCCGCAGGAGTTTCAACAAAATCGAATCGCGCAAGAAACAGATCCTTCAATTGAGGCCAAGTTATTCCGGCAAAACTAGCCTGTGCTAACCACGCTGAGGCACTTCCTTTGAGTGCTTTGCTTATAGTCATTATGAGATTACCACCTGAAAGGGGTTTTTCTTGTAAACATAGATCCACTGTTTCGCACCACGCACGAGCATCGCTATCCTGAATATCCGGGTTGAACTCTGGCAACGAAACTTTCGATTCGGCAACGCGTGGTTCTTGCATAGCGCGAATTAACTCTGTTAAGTTCCGTTGCTGCATTTCAAAAAGACATTTCCAACGGTCGCATTCATTATTAAGTGAAAATTTTTCATTCTGACCTGTGGGCTGATCCTGGGATGAACGAGGTAATCCCACTTCTGATAAAGAAGCATCAGGAGGCTCAGCAGGACGTCTGTCGTCACATCGGAGAGTATCAGGAACATTGGCGCCATCAACCTCATGGTTATCAGCCATCTTGTTATGGAGATCAGAAAACGCGGAAATAAAAGCACGTCCTATGCGTTTATAAATCACTGGTTTTATTTAAACACACTTATAATCACAATAATGGATGATTGTGATCAATAAAACTGGATAGAGAGCCAATAGGTTAGAAACACGTGCACCACCGTTCACAGCCGTTAATGTAATGACAGCTGCCAACCGGTCGGCGCCATCTTGCTACCCTATTCGGGGGGAAACCCGCTCTTTATGGACAATTGGACACTTTCAACATTTCGATACCTCAATTAAAAAGTAATCGACAAACATAATATTTTTACGTTTAAGCAATCAAAACAAACAACTGAATAATAAACATAGCCATAAATCACTAATGTAGGTGCAACAT
The DNA here is from genome assembly GCA_025490895.1 of Thaumatotibia leucotreta. Classification (NCBI taxonomy): domain Eukaryota; kingdom Metazoa; phylum Arthropoda; class Insecta; order Lepidoptera; family Tortricidae; genus Thaumatotibia; species Thaumatotibia leucotreta. The sequence goes on from JALPQI010031399.1 coordinate 59,468, forward strand.
TCAACGACGCGCCGTCAGATATGTCTTGTCTTGATTGGAAGGTCCCCTTTTTCTAAAAGTGTAAGCCATTAGCTCTTGTTGTAGTTTATTGCGGTTTTTCAATCTCAGTGGTAAATGCTACTCGCTGAAGTCGAGGTTCAATTTTTGCAGCATGAGCTAGTGTAACAGCGATAGCGATCTGTTCCGTTGTCAAAGATTTCCATCTTGTCAGCAAGGCGCTCATAAATCGACTGGTGTATGCTGACAAACATTCACCTTCGTTTGGGCTCCCGTTGAATAGCCGCCATAAATTTGCCGCAGGAGTTTCAACAAAATCGAATCGCGCAAGAAACAGATCCTTCAATTGAGGCCAAGTTATTCCGGCAAAACTAGCCTGTGCTAACCACGCTGAGGCACTTCCTTTGAGTGCTTTGCTTATAGTCATTATGAGATTACCACCTGAAAGGGGTTTTTCTTGTAAACATAGATCCACTGTTTCGCACCACGCACGAGCATCGCTATCCTGAATATCCGGGTTGAACTCTGGCAACGAAACTTTCGATTCGGCAACGCGTGGTTCTTGCATAGCGCGAATTAACTCTGTTAAGTTCCGTTGCTGCATTTCAAAAAGACATTTCCAACGGTCGCATTCATTATTAAGTGAAAATTTTTCATTCTGACCTGTGGGCTGATCCTGGGATGAACGAGGTAATCCCACTTCTGATAAAGAAGCATCAGGAGGCTCAGCAGGACGTCCGTCGTCACATCGGAGAGCATCAGGAACATTGGCGCCATCAACCTCATGGCTATCAGCCATCCCGTTATGGAGATCAGAAAACGCGGAAATAAAAGCACGTCCTATGCGTTTATAAATCACTGGTTTTATTCAAACACACTCACAATCACAACAATGGATGATTGATCAAACAAAACTGGATAGAGAGCCAATAGGTCAGAAACACGCGCACCACCGTTCACAGCCGTTAATGTAATGACAGCTGCCAACCGGTCGGCGCCATCTTGCTACCCTATTCGGGGGGAAACCCGCTCTTTATGGACAATTGGACACTTTCAACATTTCGATACCTCAATTAAAAAGTAATCGACAAACATAATATTTTTACGTTTAAGCAATCAAAACAAACAACTGAATAATAAACATAGCCATAAATCACTAATGTAGGTGCAACATTCAACGACGCGCCGTCATATAAGTAGTGTATTATTGGTGCAGCTGGATCAGATAAGATCCAGCTGCACCAAAAATACACATTCGAATACTAATTTGAATCGATTCAAGAAGTTATCATTCAAATACACATTTAGTGGAACACTTATTTGAATCGATTCAAGCTGACATTTTACTCCAGAAGTAGCATTTATCCATTCGAATATTGTATTTATTTACACCAATGGTACCAAGTCTACGAAACATTTATCTTTTCTGATTACTCGCGCTGATACTCGCAAACCAGTATAATATATACGCATTCGCTTAGATTTTAAATAACAGTTAGTTATTAAAACACCACAATAGTGTTCAGTGTTTATTAGTTTAACATCGTGACGTCCGTGTAGATGACATTGATCAATAATAACTTCAACAGTGTCTCCTACATTGAAGTCCATTTTTTATTTATCACCGAAAACATGTTCTACGTCGGATGAAGACATTTTCTCAAATGAAGCCGTGTAAAATATTCAACCTTCATTTATATCCTCAAGCAGGGTTTCAGGAATGGTAATAAATCATGGAATTCGTCATGTGCCAACTCGATTCGTAAAGCTTTCGTGGGGTTTTTAACAAGTATAAAGTAATTTGTATCACAATCACTAGTCTCATAGTACACTTCAAGTTTCGTGTTCCTTTTTTCATCATCGGATAGTATATCCCATGTGTATATTTTTGTGGTAATTTTCTGAGGATAATCATTGATTAAATGATATTTTTTGTTTCCAAATATGTATTTTATTTTTCCAAATACATTCATGTTTAATATTTTATGAAAATCGTATATGTCTAATGAAACCATTTCGAGCTTATGTGACGTCCGTGTAGATGACATTGATCAATAATAACTTCAACACTGTCTTCTATCTCCTACATTGAAGTCCATTTTTTATTTATTATTCAGTTGCGTTTGCTTCAAGTGACTTTAGGTTTGATACTAAAATTATTGATAATAGTATTGTGTTTTATGGGTCATATATAATATAAAAAAGAAACCACATGTATAATATCATAAACATACTTTATTTTGTAAAAAAAACATTATTTTCTATACACCACTTATTCATACATGATACATTCTTAAAAGCACAAACATTAGTATGATATATACAATTTTGAATATCAGAATTAGTTGAATATTTTTCACATAAAGTCTTTAAATTAGGACAATCAAAATATTCTAAATTATAAATGTTATTACATTCTGTTATTTCTTTCACCCACTGCACTTTTTCATAACCTTTTGTATAAATGTGTTTATTTTTACAGAAGTCCACAATCAAATTCTTATAATTAAAGTATGGTACATAGCCTTCATTCCATAATATTCCTCTGTATTTTTCGACCCATGAGACTTGTAAACGTTCTTTCTTTGTTAAGGCATAGAACGGATGCGGTGGTCTGATGAGCAACACAAGAAAACTGTTTTGGTAAATAATAGCTATTTCTTTGGGTATAAATTGATTGTTATCATTTTTAAATCCTTGAACATCCAAAATCACATTCATGATAATTTCCGAACTATATTACTCAGAGGTTTATACTCTACAAGACGATCGTTTATAATCAAACAGTAGGCTGTCGTATTTTCAGGTATGTCTTCTGAGGACTCGATTTCTAGTCGAACGTCAACTGGTCCAGTTTTTAATGAATCGTTTTGCCTTGAGCAGTCAATAACAAATAGCGGAGTTTTTCTCCCAAAAGTGTTCAGGGCAAGCAGAGGATCGATACTGAGGCCATAATACGACTGACGGAAATTAGCATACATTTCGTATAATATACTAAATTTATCTTCACTAAATTTTAAATTAAGTGGATCATATGGAAAATACTGTGAATTTAAAAATAACTTAACGTTAGTTATATTGCAGTGATCAAATACAGAGGAATTTTTTAACTTGTTCAGTTTTCTATCAGTTTGTAGTCCTAATATAACATATCTGGGCTTTTCTAACTGGGAAGCAGTTTTTATTGACCATGCATGTTTTGTTGTTTTAGGTAAAAGTGGATATTCATATAAGTCCCAATTCCGGAACGCTACTTGTATAGCACGATCTTTTTCCAAACATTTAAGTAATAATAATCTATTACGATCAGAAACTCTAATGTGTGGTACACGCCATTGGATTTTATGGATATCTATTTGAACTTTATCACCTTTATCTATTACGACGCTATTTAAAACTGAATTACTTCTATGTAGTACAAGTTCATGTCTACAATTAACGAAAATTTTATTATAATCTTCTGCGAAGCCGAGCACTTTATTCAGAGGTATTATGACGGAAAAATGACCTTTATTTAGAGTAAATCCGCTTAAATTCCAACCCCACAATGCAGCGTTCTTACTTTCTCCTTCATTCATTGAAATAAGAGATTTTATCGTTGTCGTGATCCCCGTATTTTTATTTCGATCTATTTCAATCCCATTCACTTCATAACTTATATCTTTGAACAAAAATAGTATAGCATTATTTGTTAAATTTACATCTTTTGTTATCGTTTTTCCCGTTGCGTCTACTGCAGACACACTTGCATATCCTTCAATGTAAATGGAGCTTGCAGATGGTAATACATATACATCCTGTTGATTAATGGGTATTCTGATTTCATCATTTTCCTTAAAGCTATGATTGTAGGGATTATATGAATGGATGGCATAGCTTTCAATTGAATTATCTTGTTGCGGGAGATCTGTGATATGTAGCATTTTATAATATATATTTTTATTTTATTTTAAGCCCAAGAGAACGAAGAAATAATTTATTGCTCTTAGTAATTTTCTTGCTGGAATTTAATCGACTTGCTCCTTTAAAGGTTGGGGCTTGAATATTGGTTGTTGCCCTTGTAATTACGCTTTTATTGAAAACATACATGATGCTTGACAGGAAGAACTATTTTGTTAGGTATTATTATGTAAACGTATGCTTAACACCCTTCTCTAGGCACTGTTCGAGATGGAATGTGAGGTGAATTAAAATAGGTATCATTTTATCAATATTGTTTTTTTATTATGTATTTTGTTCGTATCGTGTGCTTATATATTTGGCAAACATTTTTCCCAGAACGAATACAGAAATTTTAAACATAAATGTCCGCAGTTAAATAAATGTTTTTTTTGTATATTATCATAATTATAGTGTATATTAGCTCCCATATATTTTATGAATTCTTTAGGAGGTTTTAAATTCCCGTAACTATCAAAATATTCAATATAATCTTTAAATTTTCCGTAGGCTACCCAGTGAGTACCATTATTTTCAGAAGAATCTAAATTAATAACACCACATTCGATCGATAATGGCTTTTTTGGTAATTCATCTCTCATGAATACACCACGAAAATATGGAATACTTTTCGAATGTTTTATTATGTCGATATTACTCAATGCTCTATTGGGTAGCCTATCATCTAGTTTTTTTTATTCGAAATAAAGATTCCTAGTCCGCCCTTGTATGGCTTAAGATGTAATCCTTTTCCAATACATTTAGCTTCCATTTTTATATTACGTCTTTTGTATTCAGCTAATTGTCGTTTTGCTATTTTATAATGATTAATAGCTTTGCTTATTCCAGCGACACCTCCTGCTAAACTTCCTGTAGCTGATAATCCTGCTAAAATTGGAATTAATGGTAAAAATCCACCAGTTTTAGGTACAGGTATGACTCGGGGTAATTGTATAGGTAAGTCCGATGCTAATTCTTGAGCAGCAGCATATGCTAGTTCCATTAACATTTTCTTACATTTTGGCTTTAGTTTACTGACATGTTTTTTAGTGTGTAAAACAAGATTGTTAAAAGTTTTCTTTAAACCAGCTCCAGATTTCTTCTTATTTTCATTTTCAGGGTTATGTCTCGTGTATGCCATTTTTATAAAATGTATTAATATTATTATGTATAATTTTTGTAAGTACTGTGGTCTTTATAGTGTAAAGTTCAAAATACAAATGACTGCATGAAAAAGTGATAGCTAATATAAACACTTTTCTTAATTTTAAGCACTATAAACGATTTGTCTTATCAATCCAGCTATTTTCACTTGATGGAAGACCGAGCCACTTAACATATACTTTATTTCCTTTACGTTTTAAGACTCGTTCAACAAGATAAACATTTGGGTGCAAAGTTTTCTGAATTTCTTGCGCATAAAATGCTCCTAAAATGGGTCTACGCTTGGTGTCCTCTAGATAATATGTGGTTGGGTTAGTATTTTGAACTTTAGTTATCTTAAATATTTCTGTTGACCAATTAGGGGTAAATCGTTTCTCGAAACATCCTTTATACTTACTGACTCTTACAAAATCTCCAACATGAAACCTTTTACAAAACAGTTTTTTCTTTGATAGTGTATTCCTAATGTATCTTTGTAATACAGATTCTTTATTACTATGATTGATTGCGGCCGGTGCTTTTCCCACAGTCCTATGAAAAGTTTGATTATATTCTGAAATTATCTGATCAAGAGTTCCATCAATCCACTTATAATTCCCCTTCAGACTAAACTCCTTATACAGCTTAGATTTAAGAGTTCTTATAAGTCTTTCAACTATTGATGCCTTTTTTGTGGAATATGTAGAGTAATGATTAATATTATATTTTTCAACAACTTTTTTAAAATCATTATTATAAAATTCATTACCCTGGTCTGTTTGTAAATTGCGTGGTTTACGTCCTGTTGATAAAAATAACGTGTGCAACTCTTTAGATACGATTTCTTTAGTCTTACGTTTGAGTGGAATTGTCCAGGCGTATTTTGAGAAACAATCAATAATCACAAATATGTATTTATAACCAGCATTCAGTTTTGAAAACGTCTGCATATCTATTAAATCAGCTTGCCAAAGGTCATCGATATCCCTTAAAATTACACTCCTTCGAGGGAAATTCACCCTTGCATTTTTGTGAATTTCATTTACGACGTCTAGTTTGCTCATAATGTTTATTCAGATTTTGTTCAAGTTCTTTATTTGAAATATCTTTTTCAACTTTCTTTATTCGATTAAATAAAGCAAAAATTTTGTTATCAAGATTTATGAACTTTTTCACACAGTCTTCGATTTTGTTTATTATTTCTGAATTTATTAATGCATTCTCATCCGAGCTTGATATTTTATTTAATTCTGCTTCACAATTGTCAACGTTTCTGTTATTTGTCATGTCTGAGAAGGGTGTATTTACATACTGAGCACTAACATAATACTTCGATATATTTTATTGCTTTACAATACCAGCTTCCTTCAATTCTTCAATAATTGATATAATTTCATTATCATGGTTCGTGTTACCAGCGTTTTTAGATGCAATTAAAAGTGTTAGTCGTTCAATTAATTCATTTGGATCATCCCAATATATATAGTCTGTATTACTTTTATAATGTTTTAATTCAGGCAAGTTTCCACCTACTTTAACGTTTGATACCTGCTCTGAAAGGTTTTTGTGGGATTTCGTGTCAATTAGTTGTGAAAAGAGGGGTTTGATAATAGTACAATATTTTGAACCTTTGTCTCCTTTTATTTTTCCGTTTGGATCAAAATCACGTTTATGTGCGTTTGTACGTATCAGCATTTCTTTATATTCAGTTTTGTCGTTTTCAGTAACAAGCTTGAGATCGGGTTTGTTTCGCATTAATAGTTCCTTTAAACCAGCGGTTAAATCAAACTTTTTCTTATCGATAGTAATAACATTTTTTTTTTCAGTACTAGTACCATTATTCACTAAAGATAAGCATACATCAGAATTACCCATCATCAACTTTTTATTCATGCTGCGAATACCGAATGGTATATTAATGTCCTGATATAAATCAATCATATCTTCTTTTTTTAGAGATAAAAGTGTATCATTATTTTCTTCGTGAGAATTATTATCGTTATCATTAGAGTATTCATAATATTCGGAGTGTCCATCAGGATCAATTAGATCTTTGAAATTTTTGTATCCTGTAGAATCATTTAAACTCTGAGATATGTCATTCGTATCTGTACTAGTGCTCATAATAAAATCCGGTTTGACATTAACACTTTGCATAGCAATATTTTCCAATGGTTCAGTAATAGACTTAAAAACTTTTCTAAAATGTATATGATTTTCATGTTCTTCATTATTAATCTTCTTTATTTTTTTTTTAATATTATCTGCAGCTTTAATAACTTGTTCTTTTAAACGTGTATCCATTTTACCAGCGTTAACATCAACCGATTAATACAGGCACTTAAATTCAAGTGAGGACTACGTTGACATTTAAATCATTTTATAATGGAAAATCTAAAAATAAATATATGTGTCAAACCCTTGTCTATATCGACCTTTATTTATACCGCAATCTTTATTGATCAGTAAAAAGCTAAAACGAGTATACCATATAATTGAACAAAGTTCTTTGAATTTTATCCAATCCATATCAGTGTTCACATGTTCATTGTATATATGTTTCAAGTTAATATCATCCTGTTTGAAAACAATTAACAGATTGACATTATCCCTTAGCAATTGTTTTGGAATTTTGGAATAAGTTTGCGATAAATAAAAACAATCAATTTGTCTATGTCTTCCCATAGCAAAGTAGTTGCGAATGTTTACTTGATTTTCACATGCGACATCATCAAAAATCATGATTGAATCGGTCATGGCCTCATTTGGATGAATAACTTCGTTATTGTCGTTAAATATTAAAAACTTGGCATCTGGAACTTTCTCCATAATTTGCTGGAGGTAACGATACTTTGGCTGGAAAGCTGTCTTTGAATACAAATAGATATTTTTAAACTTTAGACCATTTTCATGTATTAGTAAATTTAACATTATATTAGTTTTACCACAGTTTGAGGGTCCACATATTATACAACGAATTGTATTGGGGAATAATGTACTATGTGTTGTATTTCTGTGACGATCATTTTCTACTATTATACTATTTACTTCCAGAGTTTGAGTATGCTTAATGAATTTCATTGTGAATATGAGGAAAATATGATATTTCAACGCTTTATATAGGTGCCTTACCAAATAAAAACAACAATGATTATTTAACAAGTCAATTAATTTATTGCATTTATGAGAGTGATACAGAGAAGCCTTAAAAATAACTTATAAAAAAACAAATTATACTTAAATACTTCACGATTATATCTAATTTAAAATATAGTATTACAGTGGCCCCATGGTAAAGTTTGTATGTTGTCGGGCAGTATTTGCCTTTTATCGTCGTTACAGTTTAAAACGACTTTATCAACTTGCTGTGAATATAAAACATGTTTGATAGATCGTATCATATTCATATTATGGCTATACACTTTTTTTGTTTGCAAAGCTTCGTCAAAATGTTTAATTTTTAATTTATTAGTTATAGGTTTCGTGACTCCTTTTGCTTTTGTTATTGTCTTCTTTACACTTTTTAAACAATACAGTTTAGCTCTTAATCCAACGAATTCAGTAATTACCACACCGCCAAATTCATCTTTAAATAAACCAGGTACTTTAGCATTCAATTTAGGTATACCGTACGGGTTATTGTGCTCATAATTACTAGTATCAAATTTTAATATGTTTTTATTTAGATCGTTGTAAAAGTCGTCAGTTATAATGTTATATAGAAGGCTGTCAGTATCAGTATAGCAGAGTTTAACATTTTCTTGGTACGTTTTTTTAACGAAATCATAATGAAATCGGTATAGGTGCTTTTTCGCCAATTCTAAAACTGTAAATCCAACATAAATGGGGCGGTCTAAACAAATTTTTTCTGGACTTAATTGAATAGCTACAAAGTTTTCATTAATTATAGATACACTCTTTACATTAGGTTTCAATAGTATTTTCTCTGCACCTAAGTGCTTGTTTGTTTTATTGTCATTGTCTTTCCATTTTGTAACTAATTGAACTTGCATATGATTTCGCTTGTTTTCAATGGTTTTACCAAATATAGCATTGTTTAGTAATTTAAAAAAGTCTTTCTCAAATGTAGTAGAAGCTTCTTGTCGCAATCGAGTATTGAGATCAATATATTTTTGTAAGAAATTAGACTGTCTAAAACGAAGGATGCGATGTATTTTCTGTAACACTAACCCATTCTTTAGACATTCTTTTAAATGTACGAAATGAATGATATAGTTGTATTTGTCATGTAAATTTGCAATTAACTTTTCTGTCTTTCCTCCAGGGGGGACAAACTTTTCAGGTGCAAAGGGCAAGTCAGCATGATAATCATGTAAATGATCAGGATAACTCATATCAACTTCTAAAATGTATCCATGTTCACCGTTTCTTGGTATGGTCAGTATGTTAAAATTGATAACTTCATCGGGATTTAAAAATTCAAAATCTGATACAGGTATTTTTTGTCTCATCGCATAACCATAGAGATTGTTACAATCTAAATATATCAAATATGATGTGGGTTTAGAAGCATCATAATCGGGTGTGTATTTATTGTTTGCTTTTGAATTCCGAAGAGAACACTGGGCTAACCCGCCACGTATTCCTCTTTCTATCATCTGATATACTTCTAAATCGTGTATTAATTGTAATTTTACGTCTGTAAACAAAAGCATAGCATCCCAACTTAAATTAGGCGCAGATACATAATAAGCAGGGTCCAGATTATAATGCTGCAAACTAGTATTTCTAAAATGTTCAAATACATCGCATAACAATAAGACGTCACATTTTAAGTATAAATCAGTATATTCTCCTAAAGTCTTTATATTAAAAGCTGACCATACAGTTTCGGCATGCTTAAAATCGGTATCTGATATACGTTTACATTGCAGAGAATTATAAAACATTTCTTTTTCTGGTAATTTATTGTCTTCATATTTTAACCAGGAATCAATGTAATCATAAGGGTAAACACCTTTACGTGTTAATAACTGAAAGTGGTACCCATCAGTAAATTCTTTAGACAAGTTAACATAATCTTCTTTGTTCAAACTTTTGGTTAACTCAAATAAACTGGAACTAAGAAATTGGTAGGAATCAATAAACTTTATTTCAAGTGATTGACTCGGTTCGTTAGTTGAAGATATCGTTTTTTTTATACATGAATATTTTTCCTTGGACTGTGGCATTATTTTAATAGAACCGGGGTACTTTGTAAGTTCTTCTATAAAGAGATGACTATCATACCCAGCTAAATTATGTAAGACAACTGGTACAAATGGACAGATTCTGTATTGCAGGTTGCATAGTGAGTGAGAGGCACCTCTGTATTCTGATGTGATGTGATCGTGATCACGAACTTTGTCACCAAATAAAAACTGTTTACAAATATGACAGTGTGTAGCATTCTCATAATTACATTGTTCTTCTTTTGATAATGGATTCATAGGATTATTTTTAATCAGTATACTGTTAATTTCTTGAATATCGTTAATTAACCATTCAACAAAAACTTTCACGCAATCTTCACCTCTGTAAGAAACGTATTTATTCAAACTGGAATCGTGCGAGCAGCATACATAATAACCAAAACATGTTGGGACATGCTTTTTCAGGTTCTGCGTATTTTTACCATTCTTTGAATTACAATTAATTAACATGCTTTCGAAGTCAGCGTATATAATGAAATTAATTTTTTGCTTGCGTTCGAAATTCTTAAATTGAATGACAGTATTTTCATTAGGTAAAACTGTTACAATTTCAGAACAATGATGAGTTTTAAATTTATTTTCGCTTTTAAAAAATTGTAAACATGAGTCACAGAAATTCATTTGACCTCTATGTAAAGTTACTTGTTTTCGAATTAATCGTACAAGGTCTTTAATGAAGCAATAATGTCCTTTACCATTTTTTTCTATGTATAACAAATTAAAATGATTATTTTTCTTTGATTTTGATTTGTACAGGGGGCCTGTTACAACACACTTATTATCTAATCCATATATATTAATGCTTATTTCAGGGTTATTCTTTTCAAATAACTGTATATCTTTGACTGATAAGGGGAATGCTATTCCGTCTATATTTAAAACATCTGAATAGTGCGGGTATGATTTAGTTCGACACACATTGCTCTTTGCAGGATATAGACCAGCAAGTATACTCCATAAAAAGCAATAATTATCATCGTTCTGAATATTAATGCAGCTTTTGGTATTTTTGACAGTAGGAGGTAAAGGTATGTAAGTACCTCCTCGCATCGGACAATACTTGTTTACATTGACTTCTAAATGACTTATTGCAACAAAAGACCAGCCAGATTCACGGTGTTCAAATTCAGTAAGTTTATCTTTCAAATGCTCAATCGTTTTTGCAAACAGCTCATTAATATTCGAGTTTCCATAAATAACATCATATTTTGTATTGAACGACTTTAATTGTTGTTTGTCTGAATGTGGTAATGTAAAGTAAACGAATAGCTCATAGTTTATTTTGATACATTTATGTTTCAGTAATGACATTTCCACAACTTTCATAATGTTACTTTGAATATCGCACAGAAACGTCTCAGGAGTGGGGTATTCATTTTGTATTGGATTCAAACGATACGTTACTATTCTGTTTTTAAAGGCAGTTGCTATAATTTCAATATTATTAAAATCAGTCTTCAATATGCAATTCGATTTATGTAAATTGGTTCTCAAATGATAATTGTATTCATTCTTAGGCAATTCAATTCCACATTTGTCACATTTCATTGAAATAGTTCTGGATGACGGGAGGTTATGTGATCTCACTGTAAACAAAATGACACACTTTATAGATTACAATTTATTTGAAGGTAATATAAGATACATTTATTATTATTTGTTAAATGATATGTTAAAGAACTTATATTTTATAACAAATATATAGGTACTTAAGTTAAGAATGAACACAGAGTTAAAACATCAGTAATATAATAGACGCTAACTAAAAATGAGAACCCATATCTGTGGTATTCCTTTTGCGCTGCGTGAATAAATTAAGCTTAATGTTTCCACGCTTCAATGTTAGGGTGTATTTCATATATATATATATATATATATATATATATATATATATATATAGTTGGAATTATACATTACGAAAAAGAATTCACTCTAACACTACAGGGTGTGGACATTCAGCTAAATTTATACACGCAAGGCAATATGAATACTGTAAATATAGGAGCATAATTTATTTATTTATTTATTACTCCGGTATTCTATAGCAGATGTATTAACATTAAGATAATAATAAATCGATACAATGTTTAAAATTCATCAATAATAATTACTAACAAATGACGGCACACACGTTCGGTATTCTTTTCGCGTTGCGTGAATAAAATTGGCCAAGTGTCTCCAAGCTTCAGTATTATCATCGGTTCGGTTTTTAATATTGACTACGGCATGACGCCATCGATTCACTGGCGATACCTGTTCAATATCACTGCATTTGTAAACTTTAACCTCAACAAAGTGGGTGCCCTTTTTATCTGGATTTGCCTGACGCGCGAAACCATTCGCAAGCCTTCGTGAAATGTAGGATAATAATTTACCCTCGCCTGAAGTTTGGTTCGCCTCCAACCCCTCGTCATCACTGTCGGCGCCGAATAGCTCCGCCGCAGTGCCGTGTCGCGGCTTCATTGGTGCTGGTGCAATTCTCACCCTCTTCGAGCTCGCCGATGTCGAAGGCTTGGACTTCTTCTTATTCCTTTTGTCACCCTCATCAGCCTTCGGCGGCGGCGGCGGCGGCGGCGGGGGCGAATCATCCTCCGAGGACGACGATAGGAACAAATCTTCGGCATTCGAGCGTTTCGACCTGAAAATCAGATAAATATGTTACTATTAAATTTACAATCATTTAACATGAGCTTGAATAATAGAGTGCGGATACTTTAGTTACGAATTTAAGGTAAACCCAATTATGTATTATTTAGAAACAGATAGGTAGGTAATCAGAAATAATTATTAAGTATTCATTGATCTCGAAGAGAACGATATTATCAAGTATATTCACACACGCACACACACACACACACACACACACACACATACACACACACTATAAAATTTTGTCATAGTAACTACTAGATTACTTTCTACAGGACTACGACGTTGTTAGTTACTGAGACAAAGTTTTATATCACTATAGAACTGTCTCAGTAAGTAGAAATCAAATTGGCTGACTGTAGGTATTAACAGCAAGTAGCAACACCCATAACTAACCATCGATAGACCTTATGTCATTGCAATAACGCTTACAAATGTGTAGTTAACAGTGATGCTGATAGTACATTAGTTTGAAAGGTTAAGTTATAATTCTAAGTAGCTAATTACTCGTGTCTTTCTATATAATTATTATAATTCTCTATTACTCTAACATTTTTTAATTTAAATAATTATTGATTGAGGAGTGTCTTTTCAAAGGGGTTATTTCTCTATGAGTTTTTTTTTCACACAAAGTATGATCTTTGTCTAAGTGATCACACAAAATAAGCCCATTTAAAAAGACACTCTTCAATTGTTATTACGAGTTTATGATGATTCTAGTACCTATTAGTAACATTAACATATACATTGATTCATACTTACATGATGATGATGATGTGCTGTAGCTGGAGTTGGGAAGAGAAGAGTGGGTTTCCTTGCTTCCTGTTTATCGGAATGAAGCAATAGGCCCGATCGGGCGGCTTAAGTAGTGAACATTCACGTGGAGCTCTCCCATATATGAAATTTGTCGACGCGATTAAAAAGGTACAGTTTCGAAGGCGCATCAGCAATTCAGCACTTAGCCTAAAGTAGAAGCTCTATATTTCGCTTACCTTCATACTGTGGGTTTACTTCCTTTTTTATTCAATCAATAAATAATAACATTTTATTTTCATATTTAGTCAATATTATTTTGAGTAGATACTTACCTTTAATCAACAAACAAACGAAAACAATACATCAGTTATGTAAAACAAAATGTGCAGGTACGTACAGTCGAGTGCATTAATATATAGACACATTTGTAAAGGATCAGTATGGAGAAGTGTATATATATATTAATGCCCTTGACTGTACTAAGTAACTTCATTATAATTGTATACGTTCGTTTATCTAGTACTCGTAATCTTAGAAAAGAAGACAAAGTCAGGATAGGAGCTAGTATATTTTATTTGCATCAGCGCATTATTACTAATAACTCTTCAAAATACGAATGCACACGATCGTATTTCAACACAATTTGATCACTAAACGCATGTATTAAGACTCAATTTGGTATGTTTTATTTTATTTCACATATTATGATTATGATTATGATTTGCAGGCAGGTAGGTATGGTATATGTGAACGGTCGACGACAAAAATAAGTATACATTTTTCACCTTATCAGACATCTGTATGTGAAGTGCTAATATATTATATTTATGGCCGTAACTGCACAAAAATTATTAGATATAATATAATCTGTTAAAGTAAGAACAAACACGATTTTTACCCGACTACGGTAACGCAGAAGTGGGTTATGATTTTGGCTGCTATTTATTTACATTCATTTATCTATCTTTTTCTGGATTTATTTTGCTTTAAACATACTATTAATCTTAAATAAGAAGACGAAGTCACGATATGAGCTAGTATATTTTATTTGCATCAGCGCATTATTGCTCACTCTGTAAATCCGCACGTATGTCAATACAATTTGATGACTAACCGTATGTATTAAGAATCAATTTCACGCTTCAATTCTATTTAACTTATTATGATTATGATTCGGCGAGCGGTATATGGATATCAACACAGACGGTATCATATTTGTCAGTCGCCAATC